>BQNB010008534.1:13279-62589 GCA_026074375.1 Tanacetum coccineum | reverse complement strand
ATTTCAAGCAAACACGTACAATTCAAAAAGGTACATTGTGAATTTATTGATGTCGTCAATGACTTGAAAAAACAGGGTGTTATAATAAATGTCTTAGTCGTAAAGTGGTGTTTGGTTTAAGCTAGTTTGCCATCTAAAAGTTAAATGCAGTTTGTGATTTCTTTTTTTTTTGATAGTTTGATTGTCATAATTGATAAGGTTTTGAGTAGATTTGAGGTTTTAGTTTAAGCTAATAATGATTTTATGGCTTAATAAGCTCGCTAATGCACCAGGGGATTTTTCCCTTTGATTTTACTTGTGAAATTCTGATCTAAGCCTCCAAGGGCTAGATCTTGCTAGCATTGTGTTTATACACTCTATTTGAGTGTGTCTTAGTGCAGGATTTCCCTTAGGAAACCTGCACTCTTGGTTTGCATTTGTCCAAAGTGCACCAGTACTAACTAAAAGTTAGTACTGCTGATACTTTACACCACCAGTACTAACAAAAAGTTAGTACTGCTGATACTTTACACTACTAGTACTAACTAAAAAGTTAGTACTGCTTTCACAAGTTAGTACTACCACCTTTGGCTTAATTTTTAGTTAAGTAAGAATAGTATAGCTTAATATGGTTTAGGTTCCAAAAGATTACCACGATCGAACCAAGCAATCCACGATCTTCCCACTATTTTTCCCACCTTTCTTGATCTCCAAAACACCTTAGAAAAATGGTCCTAGCCCTGGAAAAACTTTGGTACCGCCTCTTTTGTATTTTAGGGTTTTGGTGTGGTTTTGTTTTTAGGATTAAACAAATATAAAATGCATAAAGGATAAAATATAGTATATTGGCCGAATATGTGGGCTTTTAAAATAGACTAAATCAGAATTTTAATCTTGCCAAATTTATTTTGTAATTATCTTAATTTTATTTTATTTAATTTGTAAAGCATAATTAAATAAGTATACATAGTTTCGGCTAAAGTATATATACATAAATATTAATTATTTTTCTTATACAATATAAGGTATTTTAATCTTACATAAATTTCATAATTCTAAGGATGTGCTTGTTCCAGTAGGAAAGTTTACGTACCCGGCCGATTTCGTAGTTGTTGATTACGCTCCCGACGAACAAATTCCTTAGATTCTCGGAAGACCATTTTTACGAACCGCACGAGCTTTAATCGATGTTTACGATAAAAAGTTGATCCTTCGTGATGGAAATGCAAGTTTAACGTTGAACATGCAAAGTGAAAAATCGAAACTTAATGGTATTCAAAGAGATGAATCAATCAACATGATTGATATTTTTAACGTTCCAAATTACATTGGTTTTAAAGACTTATTTGCTAAGATGTATAGTGGCAGTCCCACTATTCAATCCGATGATTACTTTCCTAGTTCTTCTCCGATGAAGACTAGTGATTCTACTTCTGAGGAATTCGCCAATGATCAGAAAAATAAAAAACTTTTTTATAAAATTTTCTTTTTATATAAAGTTTGTAGGAAAATTAATTTCACTTTCGTAGGGTCTATTTTACAAAAATTCATCTTTCTAAAGAACGGGTTTCGTTCGTGTTCTCGTTTTTCAATTTTAACCCTCGTTTTAACTCCGTTTTCACTCTAGTTTTTTTTAAACTTCGTTTTTAGTCAATTAGAATACATTTAAAAAGAAAAATAAAAATTAGGTTTAATTTTGTAGAATTTAGGTTTTTGGCCTTAGTTTTAGTGTCCCGTTTTGCGTTTTTGATTAAAATTTTAATTGTTGTTCCTTTTTAGTAGATATAGATCATCAAAAATATCTTTGCTACATTCAAATCAGGATCCGAACCTAAACGTGGTTTCAATTTCACTAGTCATTGGGGATAACGACCCGGGTGATCATACTTACCCGGTTTAATATACGTATTTTATATTATATTATATATATTTTTGAGAGTGAATTTTATCAAGGGTAACTTGGTAATTTTCTTAATTACTCTTAAGGTTATATTTTATATATATTTTTACGTGTGTTAAAACTTCACATCAAGTTTTTGGCGCCGTTGCCGGGGACTAGTGTTTACGATTCCTACGTTTTGTGTTTGTTGATTTGGTTTGAAGATCCTTTCGTCCTCGAAAGTTTCATTTTTTTTCTAAAAAAAATTCAAAAGGAAAAAAAATATAAAATATAAAAAGTAAAAAAAAAATATTTTTCTTTTCTTTTTAGTATAAATAAAAAATAAAAAAATATAGAAAAATCAAAAAAAAAAATCTTCCTTTTTAATTAAAGAAATAAAAATCACCAATTGGTAAAAATACCAAAATATAACATTCTCAACGGAGGTGTTATCATTTCAATTTCCGGTGAACTTGTTGGTTCCCAAATCGAACTAAAGATTTAACACTTGCCATTTGTGTCTCTACCAAGTACGGCTCACCTTGAAAAGCAATTTTCAAGAGCTACCGTGAAGTAGTTGATTATTTGGTTTAAGTCTCTTTCGTGTAACCGTTAAAATTCATTGCTAAAAAAAAACTTAAAAAGAAAAAATTTAAAAAAAAATTAGTGTAAAGTTTTTGCTTTTTGATTTTTAGTTTTTCTTTTTATGCGCACTCGTTCACAATCTCGTAGACGTCGACAACAAACTCTTCCGGTTGTTGAAAATTTTGAAGAACCAATTGTTGAACAAAACGTTGTTCCAATGGCCGACAATCGAACGATGGCCCAAATGTTACAAGCACCCATCGAGGGTTATGAAGATGCTATAGTTGTCCCACCGATCAATGCTAATAATTTCGAGCTTAAACAGCCGTTAATCATGTTAGCCGTGTATTTATTAAAGTGATGGTCATTAAATATTCCCGAGCCTTGTATAAGTAAAACGTAGTTTACGGGGATTTTGCGTGACGTTTTATCTGTGATTATTTGGACTATCTGTACTCAAGGTGAGTTCATAGCCCCACTTTTTACAGTTTTACTGATTTACTATTATTTGGGGTGAAAACATGCTTTGTTTTATAAATTGGACGCAAGTGTTTAAAGTATATTGATTATGTGTTTGCCTAAGTAGCGATAACCCTCCTGAGCCCATTATCATGAACTGTCAATTGCATAGATGTAGTTGTTAATTGCATTATGTGAGCGCGAATGTTATAAATAGATCTATTGGGATTAACCTCCCCGTTTGGGTGATTAGCTATCACCGGGAACGAACGTTGACCATGTCGGACTTGGATGTTGCGGGTTACAACATCTGTACGGGCAAAATAACTGCTAAAATAGCAAATATAGGTTGAGCTTCAGTGTCATGAGCTTAGTGCAACAGTAATCTGGTTTTGTGATTGTTGGCATATGTTGTAACATCACGGGAAAGTCTTGCGGTCCTGCATAATTTAAATACATAAACCTATGAATTCACCAACATTTTTGTTGACGTTTTAAGCAATGTTTTCAGGAGGTCAATAGGCACGAGGTGCCAAGGATGCATTGGATTACATTTTGGATTGCACACTTAAAGATTTATGTGCATCATATTTTGGGAAATGTATTGTTGTCTTTTGTAATATTAAACAAGGAACAAGTAAAGCTTTATGCTTTTGTATTATGTCTTATAATTAAATCCAATGTATCAATTTAAACGACTTTTGTGTCGTTCTTATATATATCTTGTGCTGTTGATCTTGAAGTAACACGCCCCGGATCCTTATTCCGCTGCGACCCATTTTGGGGGTGTTACAGATTGGTATCAAGAGCCAAGGTTATAGAGAACCAGGTCAAAATGTTTTTGCTGGACTATAACCGTTTTCAAACATTGCATACATACAAAAGGGTTTTTACGGGGTATTCATATACAAATTGTTGCATTAGTCGGTTAGGCTATATACATGCATAATTGATATACGTGTTTATAATATATTACGTATATAAGGATAATAGTCTTATATTAATATACTTATATAAGTCACTTTTGATTTTTCAGTTTCGAGCATGTCGGATTCGGAAGATTCTACAGTTACGTATACTGAGATATCCAGCCCATATGAGGACCTATCTGACATAGGATCACCAGGAGCCGAAGGACCTATTTTTCAGGATCCACCGTCTCCAGATTACGTGCCTGGCCCTGAGGAGCCAGAGCAGGCACCACCTTCACCTATCTATGTACCATTTGTTCCGGAGCCTGTTTACCCGGAGTTCTTACCAGAGGACGATGTCCTACCGGCTGAGGAGCAGCCATTGCCTGTTGCTGCCTCACCTACTACTGAGTCACCGGGATACATTCCTGAGTCCGATCCTGAGGAGGATCCGGAGGAGGATGACGAGGAGGATCCTGAGGAGGATCCAGCCGACTATCCTGCTGACAGAGGAGACGACAGGGATGATGAGGAGCCATCTGACGATGACGATGATGATGATGATGCAGAGGAGGAGGAGCACTTAGCTCCTGCCGACCCTGCAGCTGTTGCTTATTCAGCTGACCAGGACCCATACCTTGCTTATCGCGTCACGGCTAGGATGTCCATCCGACCCTAGGCGCCGGCACCGTTCCTCTCCGAGGAAGTTGCTGAGAGATTGTTAGCCTTACCTACTCCACCACCATCACCTCTCTCTCCATACTCATCACCACTTCCTCAGATACCCTCTCCGCCATTACCTATATCATCACCACCACCCAATGGCCCTACATATGTTGAGGGATCTCTGGGATCCTGAGCTGCTGGGATTAGACAGAGAGATGCACTACCATCTCCGATTCATGAGACTAAGATGCCTGAGATGTGTTTACCGCTTCGTAAGAGGCCGTGTCGTACTACTCCTGGTCCTGGATACGAGATCGGGGAGAGTTCGGCAGCTGGTACTGCTAGGCAGGTTGGACCTGCCACAACTAGGGCAGACCTTTATGGATTTGCTGATATGTTAGATGCCGCTCCAGGACGCCAGATGTCTAGAGAGTTAGGCTATGGTATTACGGATACATGGGATGACCTTGTAGGAGCCATCCAGGAGATTGCACCGACCACCCTAGAGGGGGTCAATTTGCTTTAACCCATTTTGAAAGATAATCAACGGCTACGAGGATGTATTTATTCCCATGTGAAGACGGAAATGGTCCCATGAAATCAATACCCCATACATCAAAGATTTCACAAACTTGGATAGCGTTTTGAGGCTTTTTCATCTCGATGTAGAATTTTGGCCTTGTCTTTGAAAGTATCATAGTATTTGATCATAGTATGGGCATCTCGATATATGGTCGGCCAAAAGAAACCGGCATCAAATACTTTTTGAGCAGTGAGATTGGCACTTTGATGGCCCCCGGTGGGTCCTTCATGAACAAGCTTGAGGATTTCAGAGCTTCTTGCCAGCACATACCTTCGAAAGATTTAATGCCGCCAAGTACGAAAAAGGATTTGATGTCCCAGGAAATATGTTTAACGTCCTTGAAAACTTCCTCTTTTGTTGAGTTGACATTCCTTTGATGATAAAATTCCTTGCATGGTAATTTGCATAGTCGGCAAAAACCATGATGGTAATTTCCACGTAGAAATAACTCCATAGAGTTTCTAAAGAAAATTGTTTCATTATGTCCCGTGTGTTTGTATTTTATAACACGCATCCTTATGAGGATTATCAAAGTCGCAAGATAAATGACCTGGCGCAAGGTTTGTTCAATCCTTTGTTTGCGATCACAGGATGGTGATATCAAATTCTTGTAGGAGAAGAACCACCAGAGCAACCTCCGGCTTTGCGTCTTGTTTGTTTATAAGGTATTTTTAAAGCGGAGTGATTCGTTTACCACTATGCTTTTAGATAAGACAAGATTGGCTTGAATTTTCAAAAGCATACAAACGGCAAGAATTCTTTTCAGTGGTAGTGTAAGTGAATTTGAGCTTCTATCATTGTCTTACTAGCATAATGTATAGGCTAAAAGTGCTTCATCTTTCGTTGTCCTAAAACCGCACCAATCGCGAAATCACTTGCGTCACACATGAGTTCGAAAGGTAAGTTCTAATCCGGAATAACTAGGATAGGAGCTTAGGTAAGCTTCTTTTTAAGAGTCTGAAAAGCATTAATACAATCCTTAGAAAATACAAACGGTGTTTCCTTCTCAAGAAGGTGAGTCATTGGTCTAGCAATCTTAGAAAAGTCTTGGATAAAACGGCGGTAAAAACCTGCATGACCTAAGAAACTCCTAACACCTTTTACGGTAGTCGGGTGAGGGAGCTTAGTGATAACATCGACTTTAGCACGATCAACCTAAATTCCCGATTTTGAAATTTTATGCCCTAACACAATTCCTTCTCTACACATAAAGTGACACTTCTCTTAATTAAGAACTAAATTCGTGTCTTCACATCGTTTTAGCATCTTTTCTAAATTGGTGAGGCACGAATTAAAACTATCCCCAAAAACCGAGAAATCATCCATAAACACTTCCATAGTCTTTTCTATCATATCATGGAATATGGCCATCATACACTGTTGAAAAGTACCGGGAGCATTACACAAGCCAAATGGCATGTGACGGTACGCTAAAGTTCCATACGGGCATGTGAAAGTAGTTTTTTCCTGGTCTTGGGGATCTATTGGTATTTGAAAATATCCTAAAAATCCATCTAGAAAACAATAAAACTCATTCCCGGCTAATGTTTCTATCATTTGATCCATAAACAGTAATGGAAAATAATCTTTTCGAGTCGCTTCATTTAACTTCCTATAGTCTATGCAAAATAGGACTTTGGAATAAATGATCTTTTCGAGTCGCTTGATTTAACGTTACTATAGTCGATACAAAACTCTCCTCCGGTAACTAAAGGGTCAGAATTAATTCATTCTTTCATTAGCAACAACGGTTATTCCACCTTTCTTGGGAACACAATGCACTGGACTAACCATGGGCTACGAGATTCGGGTAAATTCATTTTGGCATAGAAGTTTAGGACTCCTTTTATAATTACCTCGTAAATTTTTTTTGGGTTAACCCGTCTTTGACTTTAAACCGTGGGTTTGTAATCATCCTCCATCAAGATTTTGTGTGTACAAAATCGAGGGTTGATACCCTTGACGTCCAGCTCGATTTTCCAAGCAATGGCCCATTTATGAGATTTAAGCACCTTTAAGAGAGCTTCTTTTTCATCATCTTTTAAACCTTTTGCAATAATTACTGGTAACTTGTCATTTTCTACTAAAGTAAGATTATTTCCAAGTGAGACGGTAAATCTTTTAATTCTAATTTTGGAGGCTCTTCAATTGAAGATTTTGCCTCAGTCACTTCACTTTGTTTAAGGTCCATCGGAGGAAGTTGAAACGGGTCATTATTTAACAATTTTTTGATCAAACAAATATCTTCCTCCGGATCGCAATCGACGTAATCAATTTCTGGTGAAATCGAATCGTCCTTAAGATAAGCTTTGATTTCTTCCAAAATGAATTCGGAAGTAAACGACTTAGACGTTGAGGCGGGATTGCCACCCGAAGAATTAGAAAATCTTAGCAATTCTAGAGCATACTCCTCATAAACTGCATCAATGATGTCAATTCGGTTTACCGACTTGTCATTTGTAGAGGAATATCTCGTAGTTTGTCTAGATTGAAAGGGACGTACTTCGTTATTCAACCTGAAGGGTGATTTCTTCCTATAAACAATCAATTATAGCACGACGGTCCTCAAAAAAGGTTCTCCCAAGTATATGAGAGGTACTCGAGGAATCGGCTTCGAAATCGACAAACACTAAGTCAGGTAGAAAAGTGGAACTTTCTACTTTAACATAAACGTCTTTAGCGAGTCCTTTAGGATGGGTCTATGGAATCGTCTGCTAATTTTAAAGTGGTCCGAGTTGGTGTAAGTTCGGGTAGAGAAAGCTTTTTCCAAAAGGAAAGAGGCATGAGATTTATGCTCGTGCCAAGATCGGCCAAGGCGTGGCATACATCCATTCCCGGCAAATTACATGGAATAAGAAACTTGCCGGGATCTCCAAGCTTTTCGTCCCCACGGGTAGACTTTTTGAGGTGACATCGGCCGACTTTTCTCGGGTCAATAGTGTTCTTAGCTAATAGCTGGATTCGGGGAAGGTGGATGGTGATTTAGCGGTTGGGTGTTTGTAAACCTATATCAATTCCAATCACCACAAAAAACTCATACCTCTCACCAAAATCAACCCCCCCCCCCTCCCCAACCCCAATTTAGATACAAGCAACTAAGCCTGCCATATGCCCCCAATGATCACAACCCCCCTCACCCCCTTCCCCACATCACCACGACATCTTGCTCCGTACATCACCGCAATAATAGTTTCCCAAACTCATCACACCCCCCCCCCGCCATCTCCCCTCCCCTGTTCCTGACGCGCGCTCATCTAGACATCAAAATACCATCCAACGCTATCCCTTGAGATATCTAATATGGGATATGTCTAAATTGTGATATGAGGATTTATTATACAGCATATTTGTTGCATAGCAATAAATATGTTATTATCAAGGTTGTATATTTAAAATAATTTCCTAAATCATTTCAGGTAGGAGTCAAAACCTTAAATAAACACCCACTAGCTTTTAAAATACTCAGGCCTTATCTTTATTATAACACTAAACATAGATTATTCTCCTAGTACTTGCAAATGATCAATTACTTGGATTCTTCTGTTTGTACACTTCATAAAATCAAATCTTTAAATAAACAACACCAATTCAACCACCCCTACCATCCACTACCCCCAACCCCCCCCACTTTCCCTACTCTAATACAAACCCAATCCAAACAAACCCCACCCACATCCCCCATCAAACAACCGATCCCTCTCCCCATCCAGAAACATCTCTCTCACAACCCAATCAAAAGACTACCTCCTTCTATACCACCCCCCACAATAATCTAATCAACCCCCAACCCTCACTCCTCCATCATCAACCCCTCCTCCACATTCTCTCCACCCCCCCCAACACCAAAATCTAAATCCCCCCCTCTCCCCCCCCAGAGAGAAAAACCAAATAAACCCTCCCACACAACACCCAACCCTACCCACCCCCCCCAACTAAACCCTCACCCAACCACCTAAAACCCCCCCCCCCCCATGAACAATATTCCCCACATTTACCAAACCCAACCCCCACCCCATACAAATCACCTCCCCCCCCACCCCCCCAACCCCCCCACTCACACCCCAACAACCCCCAACCCCCCCCCCCCACCCCCCCAAACCACCCCACCCCACCCCCCAACCCCTCCCCCCCCCCACACCCCACCCACCCCCCACCCCCCCCCCCCCCCACCCCCACAAACCATTACAACCAAACCCTACACATAACTAAATCCATCTACACCCACACCCCCACACCCCACCCCCCCAAACAACCCCCCACCCCCCCCCCCCCACCCAACCCCCCCCCCACCAACCCCACAACCCCCCCCCCACCCACCCCCCCCACCCCCCCCCCCCCCCCCCCCCCCCCCCCAACCATCCCCCCTATCCCTTATACTCCTAACCCCTCCCCAACAACAGAGCAACATCTTGGCATCAAAAGTAAAGCATCCGCGAAACTAATGTCGTCCACCCGCGCAATCTTGGAAGCTCTTAGAAGATCAGTTCTCATTTGATTCGAACGCTTTTTCACGGAAAACACTTTCTGCGCCCCGCTACCTCCCCCATTCCACCCAGGTCATTGAAGGATATGGAATATTTGGCTTAGGTAAACTATTCGGAACATTGGGTTTCGGAATGGGAGTGGTTTTAAGCAAAGTCTTCAGAACATCGGATTCTGGAATTGAAATAGGGGTGGAGATAACTGGAGGTGAGATTTGAGCGGTACTTTCTTGGAAATTAGATTGCTCCTTATCTTTAGTCTCCTCGGTTTCTCGTTCCACTACCTTTTTAGGAGAAGGATTAGTAGGAATCGAGGGTCCCTCGTAAGCAACACCAACTTCGAGTAGTGCAATCGCTTTCATCTCACCCTTAGGGTTTGGAATGGTATTACTCGAAACCGCCTCCCCCGTGCCCAAAGTGAGGGCTTAGTTTTGAAACCAATTCTCAAACAATCCACTGGTTTTGCTCAAACATTTTTTAAAAGTAGTTTGTCTGATTCTACTTGACGCTTGATTGAGATTTTTATCGTGTGCGCGCGGCGATTTCATCGCGGCTTCGCCCTCTCCCCACCCGCGCGCACCTCTCACGAGTTGATTTGATTTTGCATTGTTTCTCATCATTTAATCGTTATCCTCTTGTCTTACGAAAAACAATTACCAATTTATTCCAATAAACAACTCCACCCCTTGCCCCCTGAACTTAGCATTATCCCCGTCTCCCCCGGACCTCCCTCGTAAAGGTTGGTTTTAAAGTGAATACTCCTTGCCACTACATTGCCATGCCATAACTTCCGAGCATGATTATATTGATTTTGAAAACATTAATTACCATGGACAATTATTTCTCTGATTAAATTATTCCCTTTGACCTTGATTATTAAACCTATTTTGACCATTGTTTTGCACCGGAGCAAAACCTGGTGGTAGCCATTTGATTACTAACACGGTTTGGAGGGTTAATTTGATTGTAAGTACCCGTAGTCGTACAAACACTAGCTTGATTGTTATCGGTATTCGGACAATTGTACCAAGCATGAGCACCACCACAAGTAACGCAAGTTTCCTCAACCGCTTTAACTGGAGCGGGAGTGACAATTTTCTTAGGAACAATCTCGACTAAGGTCGAAAGTTGATCCGCAAGCTTATCAATCCTCTCCTCTATTTTACTAACACTTTCCCTAGAAGTCGTATTCATCCTAGAAACATTCGTTTGCATTTGTCGATTGTGATTTGAAGAACCTTTCGTTTTCGAAAGTTACGCTTTTGAGAAAATCAAAAATAAAAAAAAATTAAAAATATAAAAAGTAAAAAATATTTTTCTTTTCTTTTTAGTATAAGTAGAAGATTAAAAACAAAAATACAAAAATATTTGCTCTTCCGGATTTTTTGATTTTTCTCGTTAATTTGTTAATATATAAAAATTTACAAAGTTGGTAAAAGAACACCAACAAATAATACTTTCAATTGAAGTATTATCCATTAATAAGTTCTCGAACCAAAGATCAAAAATTTTACCGTTTGTGTCACTTACGAAAAAGGCGCACCTCTTTTGTAAAAATTATTTTACTTAAGAGTTTTACCCTAAGTTGTTGATTATTCGGTTAAGTAACAGCAAATTTTCCACTTTTCTCATTTCATTTGTTTGTTTAGTGCATGCGCACTAGAAATTCCAATTTTCCAAATAATTCAAACGTAACCATTCTGAGACGTCGAAATAGAGGACGTGCTCCAAACATAGTCGAACCCGAGCTTCGTACTATCATTGCACCAAGTACAATGGAAGAGCTGCTCCGTGCACCCACGGAAGGGTATAGAGAAGCTACTGTTTTACCAGAAATTAATACGGATCATTTTGAGATTAAGACGAATTTGTTACAACTAGTTCAAGCTAACCCGTTTCACGGATATGAGAGGGAAAATCCCCATGCTCATATTAATAGTTTCAAAAGGATTACCTCGACTTTACGATTTAGAGATGTACCGAATGATGTTATTAAGCTTATGATTTCATTTTCGCTTGAGGGGAAACGCATAGATTATGGTTTTTATAGAAAGAACCACCAAATTCGATCTTGACTTGGGAGGATCTCGTAACCAAATTTGTGAATCAATTTTCCCCTCCTTCGAAAACCACTCACTTAAAGAATGAAATTTCCCATTTTACACAAAAATTCGAGGAAACTTTTAGTGAGGCATGGGAACGATTTAAGGAAATGCTTAGAGCTTGTCCTCACCACGGATTTACGGAGTTAACTCAAGTTGATACCTTTTATAACGGTTTAAACGAGAACGATCAAGACTCCTTAAATGCCGCGGCGGGTGGAAATCTTTTGAGTAAGACGACTAGAGAGGCTTTGAACATAATTGAGAATAAATCAAAAGTGCGTTATTCACGAAATAAATGGAATGTTTCTAGGATGAATACGACTTCTAGGGAAAGTGTTAGTAAAACGGGTGAGAGGATTGATAAGATTGCGGGTCAACTTTCGACCTTAGTCGAAGATTGTTTCTAAGAAAGTTGTCCACTTCCGCTTCCGGTTTTTGTTAAAGCGGATGTTTGTTGAGGAAATGTGTTTGGGTTTGAGGAAACTTGCGTTACTTATGGTGGGTGCTCATGCTTGGTTTTGCTTGGTTTAATTGTTTCCGGAATACCAATAACAATTCAATGCTAGTGTTTGTACGAGCTTACGGGTACTTACAATCTAATTATACCTCCAAAACCGTGTTAGTAATCAATGGCTCCACCAGTTTTTGCTTGGTGACAAAACAATGCGTCAAAATAGGTTTAATAATCCAAGGTCAAGGGATAAATAATTTTAACTTGGGGGGAAAATAATTTTAATGGTAATCAAGGTTTTTCAAAATCAAAATATTCCATGCTCGAAATTTTCAAAATCAAGGATTTTCAAACCAACCTTTTCAAGTGCTTATAATCAAGTTCATACACGAGTTTTCAAATAATTTTTTTTTTTTAAGTTAAGTAAGTAAGTAAAAAAAAGTAGTTAAGTAGAAGAGTAAAAGTTAAATAAATAGTTTTTTTTTTTTTCATTTAAAGTTAAAGGTAGACAAAAAAACACGTTAAGTGGTAAGTAATTTTTTTTTTTTTTTAAAAGTTACAAAGAGGAAGACAATCAAATGATAAGAAAACATGCAAATCAAATCAACTCGTGATTTTTGTGAGTGACTTGAAAGGAGACCTTTAAGAATAAAATTACCCCTCATTTGTTTTTTTAATTTTTTATTAATTTTTTTAAAAGAATGCACATCAAATGCGTCCCTTTAAAAACCTCTTTTCCTTTTTTTTCTCTTCTCTTACAACGTTTTATCTCTTTATTTACTTTAATTATTTTAAAGAATTGGGGGGGAATGTTTACGGTTCGGTTTTTAATATCTTTCCTAAATAATTTAACCTATATACCAAGCCCTAAACCCTGTGCCTTATGTCAAAGCCCCGTTTTTCCCCTTACCCAACCCAACTTTCAAATATAGTTTTTATTAATTTTAATATTTAATTTTATTTTAAAAAGGGCGGTAAGTCCCTTTTTTACTATTTCAATCATGGTTTTCTTCTCTGAAATTACCGACCTCAAAAAAATCAAAAAGAAAAGGTTAATATCAAAAGTGAATAGTGGGACAAAGATTCGAGTGCCAAGCTATGATCTCAACATCAAACGGATTGTCAAAGGGGAAAAGGGGGGGAGAGAAAGAGGAGAAGAGGGGAAAAGCTTCTCATTGGTCAAGACTGTAAGGTAAAATGAATGACAGTTGGATCTGAACTATACACACTCAGAATAGTGGGAAATTGCATTGGATCAAGCTTTAAAGAAAGCACAAAATGCTCTAACACACGGATTGCCATGCTAGCAATTCGTGTTATCACATATTGATCCAAGGGCCTATTTATTGGGTAAGCTATATGTTTGGAAGGGGAAACAATCAAGAGGGCCCCATATGTTTAAATTAGAGCGTTCTTTTATTTTTTTATACAGACTTGACTTGGGGGGGTCTAGATTCTTCCTTTCTCAGCTAATTATATTACAAGCATCTCCTTTACTCACTAAAAAGGCATCTAGGGAAAGTAGTTATTGAGAGATACTTAATTTTAAATTACTATGTAATTTTTTTTAATCATTTTTTTTTTAGCTTATAGATTTCTACTTAATGTAACTTACTTTTAAGCTTGTAATCAGTTTCATATTATTAATAAAAGTTTGCTTTTAATATTGATCAATTTGTCACTTAATTGTTTGAATAAGCTCTTTTCTTTGTTCACATAAGCTCATAAGTTCTTATCTACTCTTAGGCTGTCTACTACTCAACTAAGCTCTTAAAAGCTTAGTTGAGCTTATTGAAATTGAATACCTCCCCGAATTACCTCAGCTAAAAAACATAGAATGGGAAGTCAATTTAAGAAGGACTTACCAAGGACCTTACCAGCTTATCACTTGATAGGCTGGAGCTTGTTGATAAGCTCTCTTCTTTAAGAGATTTGCTAGCCTTGGTTTGTGCCAGGCTTATGTTTTTTTTTAAGTTTTTAATTTACCTTTTCTGTCTTTAATTCTTAGCTTAAAATCTGTTAATTAGCTTAATATTGCTTAATTTTTGCTTATTGATGTTTAGGTAGCTTATTTGTGCTTATTATAGTTGAATTGTGCTTATTGTAGTTTAAAATACTTAGTTTACTTAATCTGTCATATAAAATAGTTAAAAATAACGTAAAAAAAAAGAAATATATTAGCTTAGTGTCATCACGCATTTAATCTGGCTTAATGTGTTAGGCTTAAATGTGTTCATAGATCATGTTTTTAGTTCTTTAATATCTGGTTTATTAAAGCTTATGCAATTAAAACTAAAATTCATTAAGCATAAAAATAGATTTGGTGTATTATTTAAAGGGGTGTTTTGGAAAAAATACTAAAGAAAAAAATAACATTATTAACTTAAAGGTTAATACTGCCTATGGTCTCTTTGGTTTCTTTTTTTTAATTTTTTATTTTAAAAACTGAATTTGAACTTTCAATTGTGGGTTTATAAGATAGGGAATTTTTAGGAGTAATTTTGTTAGGCTTTTTAAACTCGAGCTCGTCCTCTCCATTCTTCTTCCTCCAAGATTAGCTTATAATTAAGTCTTGGTAGGTTAAATTCAGTATGAATTAAGAATTTATTATAAGCTCAATTCTGTTTTAATTAGATTATTTATCTTCATTGTTTTTTGTTTTAATGTTTTAAAGAGTTAAATTTAATGAATTGTAAGAAGAAGAGGAAGAGAAACTATATCCTTAGGCCCGCCGCTCTGTTTGCACTGTTTGTTTTTTGGGATTTAGTCATTCATTTTGGTGCAAACTGCATAGTAGCAAATAAATAAAGGCAAAACTGCATTTTTCTAGCTTAATTTCAGAAGATTGAAGTAGTCACTAGGACTCATTTTTTAGATTTAGTAGACAGGTAGTTTGTAGGTAATATTTCAAATGCTGAGCTTATTTTTATATATTTTAGTTTAGAGTGTTAAATTTTAGCTTATTAGGGTACATCAGTTTGTAAGCTTGCACAAATATAGCATTCTGTCATTGTTCTCATTAAACTTGAAAAACCTATAAAAGAAAATAGAAAATAGATAGTTTTCATATAGCTTTCTCCATTTGCTTATTTTAATTTCAAAATAGGTTTCAATTATTGTTTTTAATATAATTTTAGCTAGACTTTAAGTGTGCATGAGTCAAAAAGCTAAAAAGTTCTTCTAGCTTATTGAAAAAAAGGCTCAAAAGTGCCCTTATAGCCTGTTTGGGTTTCGTTAACAGTTTTTTTCACCAAAGTGCTTATTTGTTCTTATTGTGATTTTTTAGCTTATTGCATTAAGTTTTTGTTTAATTTCTGTCTTAACTAGCTTATTAGGTTTAAATTAATTAAGTGGTTTTGTAGCTTAATTAGTTCAGGCATGCTTATTTATATCTTTTTCATAAGGAAGCGAAAAGAAAATACAAAAAACAGTAGCATAAGAAGTAGCGCACGACGCCTTCATAGCTGTTTTTACTCACGCGCAGATATTTGAATTTCAAAATGACTTTTGTTTGCTGTTTCAAATAGCTTTTTGGTCAAGGTCCAATTCTCTAAGGTACGTATAGGTATTTGCCATTATGAATCCAGTAGCTTTTTCTTATAGAAAATAAGCTCAAAATTGCATAAAGCTTGTTTGGTTTTAGAGGTTAAGTAAAGGTGCTTATTGAAATTTTCAGCTTATGGATTGTTTTTTGTGCTTTTTCTTGTTCAGGGTTGTCTTTTATTAGGATAAGTTTAGTCAATATTATTAAGGTTAGATTTATTTATGTTATATTATAAATAATAAAAAGTAAAAAAAAATCGTTTTAGCTTAATTTTTGAGAAATTAGGGTTTTTAGATCCCGTTTAGGATTCTCGTTTTGCGTTAAAATTTACTTTCCCTTATTGATTTCTTGTAGTTAGGTTTAATTGTTCCTTTATTTGCATACTTTTAGGATTTTAGAAAACAAATCATCTTCGAACCAATTCAAGTCATTGTCAATATATAACAATGTTGGTCTCAATTTCATCAAAATCTTTAGGAAAACGGTATCCCCCCGGGTAATCGCTTACCGGTTGTAAATATACGTATTATTATATATATTTGTGAGAATTTTCCTTACTACCTTTGTCCTCAAGGGTAGTTTGGTAATTTCATATCTATCATATTATTTTACGCGTATCAAATTTTTGGCGCCGCTGCCGGGGATTGAACCATTGAGTTATCTCAACCCGATGGTCCAAACTTTAAGGTGAATGGTCATCGTGTGAAGCATTACTTCGGAGAGGACTTACCACCTAAGGTACGTCCAGGATCTCAATACTTTCTCTCCAAGACGAATGGGAATAGGGGATCGAGTCATGCTCTCTGATGACTCGGGTTACCAAAATAAAGCGCTTCGTGGGAGGCATACCCCATGCCTTATCCTTCTATCTTCATTTTTATTTCTATTGTGATGTGAGAGGCCTTGTACTCTTCCAATCTGTTGTTTGTGCTTGTGATGTTTGCAGTGATTCACCCAACATTTCTTTGAAGACTCTCGGTGTTCGAGTTTTATCCCGGTTCTACTCGGACGCTTCCTAGCCTTTGCTTGCCATTAGTTTGGGGAAATCCGATATCCTAAGCTTATTATCGACTAAATTTATCTTTTAGCAACTTGATAAACGGCCCTTGAGAATTTTGTGATACTTTCTTCAGTGATTGAGTTATGCATTCGACCTTTTGAGTTCTAGTATGGGGTTTTTTTTAAGTCTTAGGCTAGGAGGGAAAAACATTGAGGACAATGTTTATTTTTGGTATGGGGGTTAGTATATCTTCGATATGTCTTGACCTACTTTTGCCGTTGTTCTCACGTACCCATTTTTCTCACACAAAATTTCTTAAAGTTTTTAAGTCATAAAATCTAGTTAGTTTTAATTGTTCATATATTTTCTATCTAAAAAACCATAAAATACCCCCTCGAAAACACAATGTAGGTTTTTCGTTGGTGAGCATATATTTGAAAAGTAATTTTGTACCCGACCGGTTTTATATCTATCCTTTCCTCCCTTAACCTTAAACAATGTTTTGAACTCTTCGCCTAATCTTTAAACCCCTCTCCGCCCCCCCGCTCCGCCACCTCTCCCCCCTCCCCCCCCCCTCACCCTGCAAGTCTAGCTTGAAAAAGTCAAGACGTTGCAAGTTCCCATAACTGATTTTAAATATGCGAAGTTCGATTTATTAAAGTTAAGATTGTTGCCAATCTATATGACTTGTTAAAGTGCGGATCTTAATTCATCAGGCTAAGTATTCACGAGTTTCTTTATTAGAAATTTTAAATTGTGAAGAACAAGAGATGATAGAGTAGAATATAAGTTTTGATGCTAAACATAGAATAGTTGGATTTCTTTAAGGCTCATAAGTGTTAATTGTGGCTTTTTCTCCCATTAGCTTGTTTCACCTTTATATATAATTGTTTAATAAATAGAGTTGTGCGGTTTTTTTTGTTAATAATTAGTTAATTTAGTTCCTTTGTGATTAAGATGAAGTTACACATCAGAATACTTAATTTGGCATACTATATGTATCACATTAATAAACATTAATAAATATTTTGCTTATCCCTTAAAGAGCCTTAGGGTATATGGGGTAAGTAGAATTTAATAAGTGAAATTATAGCCTTATTCATTCCTTAAAGAGCCTTAGGGTATATGGAATGGATATTGTTGCTTAATTTTTGTCTTGTTTGTACCTTAAAGAGCCTTAGGGTATATGGTGCAAATAAGATTGGTCCATTTATGTCTTAAAGAGCCTTAGGGTATATGACATGAATGGTACCTTGCTTAAGTAACCTAATAAAAGCCAAATTTTGGTCGCCTCGATGTGGACTTTAATCTTGATGACATTTGATCTTTTGAAAAGGGCTAGGAGCTAATTATTGCGTTTTTAACCGTTACGCTTTATTTTTGGAATTAATAAGTATCGAAATAAAGTCTTAAAGAGCCTTCGGGTATATGACTTAAATAAAATCTTGAGATACAAAATTAGGAATAAGGGAGGAAAAGTAAGTACACAATTAGCTTTTATGAGTAGTGTTAGCATCATAACTTGTATTTTACAATGATCTTGTTTTTATGCTTGGCTTGGAGAGGTGAAAGTAGGGGACGATGAATGTATCCATTTGGACACTTTGATGTGCTTTTTTGTTCCATGATCCTAAAAGTTATCAATGAATAATGAAAACAATGCATTATGTCACACAGGAATAAATTGTAGATTGTAGGATATAAATCATAAAAAATCATAAAAAATGAAAAAGTTTTTAACAATGGGAAAATGGGGTGTTTTAAAGCTAGTGATTTCTTAACTCTCTTCACAAAAGTCTTTGCTACTTTCCAAAGATTTAGTTTGGAGAACTTTTGAGGTATTTGGTTTTAGGGCATATAATATTGCGTGAGGACACGGCAATCAATTATGTTCATGATCGGAAGTTTTGTAATTGGAACTTGTAATGAGAATTAACATCTTTTGAATAATGATTAATTACTTCATTAAATTTCCTTTTATGATTATTTTTTAGATGGTGGAGAATCACTATCCATGATAGGTTTCATCATTCCTAATCCTAATCTTAAATAATTAAATACTTCACATTTTAAAGGCTTAGTAAATATATCGGCTATATTATCCTCGGATGCAACTTTCTCGATAGAAATGTTGCCCTTTTGGACGTTATCGCGTAGAAAGTGGTGGCGAATTTCTATATGTTTAGTTCTAGAGTGTTGTACGGGGTTTTTACTTAAGTCGATGGCGCCTTTATTGTCGCACATAATCGGAACGTCGTCGAGGCGTATGTCGTAGTCGATGAGAGCTTGTTTCATCCATAGTGCTTGTTGACATGCCTTCCTGGCGGAGACGTATTCGGCTTCGGTTGTGGAGATAGCAAGGGCCGTTTGTTTCTTAGCGAACCAAGATGTCAAACAACATCCCATGAACGTACAAACGCCGCTAGTGCTTTTACGATCAACGTAATCGCCCGCGTGGTCGGAGTCGGCATAAACTATAGTTTCTATTCCGGTTCCTTTCGGATACCATAATCCTAAATGTGTAGTTCCTCTAATATACCTAAATATACGCTTAACGGCTTCTAAATGGGTACTCTTAGGATTTTCTTAGAAACAAGCACATAAGCAAACACTAAACATAATATTGCGGTTAAATAAAGTAAACTACCAATCATACCTCGATATTTAGAGCTATCCATGAAGTCGGCTTCATCGTCCTTAGTGAGCTTGATCTCCGTTGACATCGGCGTCTTGGTTGGTTTGGAATCTTCTAACCCGAACTTCTTTAACATCTCCTTGATGTACTTGGATTGATTGAAAAATATTTCGTCTTCCATTTGTTTTTATTTGAAGACCCAAGAAGAAGTTCAACTCCCTCATCATACTCATCTCAAACTTATCGTGCATGATTTTTGCAAAATCATCACACAAGTTTTGACTCGTGGAACCAAATATAATGTCGTTGACATATATTTGAACAATGATAAGATGTGACTTTGATTTCTTAGTAAAAAGTGTATTATCGACCATTCCCATTGAATACTCGTGTTTTATCAAAAATGCTTTTAGTCTATCATACCAAGCTCGAAGCCGATCCTCGAGTACCTCTCATACTTGGGAGATCCTTTTTGAGGACCGGTCGTGCTTTAATTGATGTTTATGGAGAAGAAATAACCTTCGATAGATAACGAAGCGTCACTTGTTTTTTTTTTTTTATTAATATTTGTTTAATTTAATCAAACCACGAGATACTCCTCTGCAAATGATAAGTCGGTAAACCGAATTGATATCATTGATGCAGTTTGTGAGGAGTATGCTCCGGAATTACTAGGATTTTCTAATAATAATTCTTCGGGTGGCAATCCCACCCCGACGTCTGAGCCGTTTACTTCCGAATTCATTTTGGAAGAAATCGAAGCTTATCTCAAGGATGATTCGATTTCACCGGAAATTGATCATGCCGATTGCGATCCGGAGGAAGATATTTGCTTAATTGAAAATTTGTTAAATAATGACCCGTTTCAACTTCCTTCGATGGACCTTAAACAAAGTGAAGTGACTGAGGCAAAATCTTTAATTGAAGAGCCTCCGGAATTAGAGTTAAAAGATTTACCGTCCCACTTGGAATATGCTTACTTGGAAGAGAACGACAAGTTACTAGTAATTATTGCAAAAGGTTTAAAAAATGATAAAAAGATGCTCTTTTAAAGGTGCTCAAATCTCATAAACGGGTCATTGCTTGGAAAATCACCGACATCAAGTTATCGACCCTCGTTTTTGTACATACAAAATCTTGATGGAAGATGATTACAAACCCACGGTTCAAAGTCAAAGACGGGTTAACCCAAAAATTCACGAGGTAATCAAAAAGGAGGTCTTAAAACTTCTTGATGCCGGTATGATTTACCCGATCTCCGACAGCCCATGGGTTAGTCCAGTGCATTGTGTTCCAAAGAAAGGTGGAATAACCGTTGTTGCTAATGAAGAAAATGAATTAATTCCGACACGTTTAGTTACCGGGTGGAGAGTTTGTATCGACTATAGGAAGTTAAATGAAGCGACTCGAAAAGATCATTTTCCATTACCGTTTATGGATCAAATGTTAGAAAGATTAGCCAGAAATGAGTTTTATTGTTTTCTAGATGGATTTTCAAGGTATTTCCAAATACCAATAGATCCCCAAGACCAGGAGAAAACTACTTTCACATGCCCCGTAGGAACTTGTCGCATACCGTCGCATGCCATTTGGCTTGTGTAATGCTCCCGGTACTTTCCAACGGTGTATGATGGCCATATTCCATGATATGATTGAAAAGACTATGGAAGTGTTTATGGATGATTTCTTGGTTTTTAGGGATAGTTTTGATTCATGCCTCTCCAATTTAGAAAAGATGCTAAAACGGTGTGAAGACACGAATTTAGTTCTTAATTGGGAGAAGTGCCACTTTATGTGTAGAGAAGGAATTGTGTTAGGGCATAAAATTTCAAAGTCGGGAATTAAGGTCGATCGTGCTAAAGTCGATGTTATCGCTAAGCTACCTCACCCGACTACCGTAAAAGGTGTTAGGAGTTTCCTAGGTCATGCAGGTTTTTACCGACGTTTTATCCAAGACTTTTCCAAAATAGCTAGACCAATGACTCACCTTCTTGAGAAGGAAACACCGTTTGTGTTTTCTAAGGATTGTATTGATGCTTTTCAGACTCTTAAAAAGAAGCTTACCGAAGCTCCGATCTTAGTTGTCCCGGATTGGAACCTACCTTTCGAACTCATGTGTGATGCAAGTGATTTTGAGATTGATGCGGTTCTAGGACAACGAAAGATGAAACACTTTCAGCCTATACATTATGCTAGCAAGACAATGACAGAAGCTCAAATTCATTACACTACCACGGAAAAGGAAATGCTTGCCGTTGTGTATGCTTTTGAAAAGTTTCGGCCATATCTTGTCTTATCTAAAAGCATAGTGTATACGGATCACTCGGCTTTAAAATACCTTATGAACAACAAGACGCCAAGCCGAGTTGCTCACGGTGGGTTCTTTCTCCTACAAGAATTTGGGAATCACCATCCGTGATAAAAAAGGAAGTGAGAACCTCGCGGCGGATCATTTATCTAGACTTGAGAATCCTCATAAGGATGTGTTAGAAAACAAGGACATAAATGAACATTTTCCTTTAGAGACTCTTGGAGTTATTTCTAGTGGAAGTACCCTATGGTTTGCGGACTATGCAAATTACCATGCGGGGAATTTTATCATCAAAGGAATGACAACTCAACAAAAGAAGAAGTTTTTCAAGGACGTTAAACATTATTTCTGGGACGATCCCTATCTTTTTCGTACTTGTGCGGATCAAATCATTCGAAGGTGTGTGCATGGGCAAGAAGCTTTTGAAATCCTCAAAGCTTGTCATGAAGGACCCACCGGGGGCCATCATAGTGCCAATCTCACCGCTCGAAAAGTATTTGATGCCGGTTTCTTTTGGCCAACCATATATCGAGATGCCCATACAATGATCAAATCTTGTGATACATGTCAAAGACAAGGCAAAATTTCACAACGAGATGAAATGCCTCAAAACGCTATCTAAGTTTGTGAAATCTTCGATGTATGGGGTATTGATTTCATGGGACCATTTCCGTCTTCACATGGGAATAAATACATCCTCGTAGCCGTTGATTATCTTTCAAAATGGGTTGAAGCAAAGGCGCTCCCCATAAATGATGCTAGAGTTGTAGTAAAATTTTTGAAGTCTCTTTTTGCCCGATTCGAAACACCTAGAGCTATTATAACGATCGAGGGACCCATTTTGTAATGATCAGTTTGCTAAGTAATGTCTAAGAATGGGGTCACTCATCTCCTAGCTATCGCTTATTCACCCTCAAACGAAGCGGTCCAAGTGGAGGGTCCTAATCTATGTAAAAACTTATTCTTAAAAAAACGGTTTGGAGAAAACCGTGCCTCGAGGTCCGACATAACTAATGACACTTTGAGGGCATTTCGTACCGCTTTTAAGACACCACTTTCTGGTTTGTACGCCCGACAAGCTAGTGTAACGGAAAATCTTGCCAATTACCAATCGAGTTAGAGCATAAGCATATTTGGCTTTGAAAATGCTAATTTCCGATCTTAAAACCGCGGTGATCACCGTAAGCTTCAACTTAATGACTAAATGAGCTTCGAGATCAGCATACGAAATTCCTTTGATATTATAAAGAGAGGACGAAGAAGCTTCACGACTCAAAGATCAAAAACCGCATTTTTAATGTTGGTGATCGAGTTTTACTCTTCAACTCTCGTCTTAAGATATTCTCCGGAAAGCTTAAAACTCGTTGGTCAGGACCTTTCACCATCACCAAAGTTTTTCCATACGGAACCATTGAGTTATCTCAACCCGATGGTCCAAACTTTAAGGTGAATGGTCATCGTGTGAAGCATTACTTCGGAGGGGACTTACCACCCAAGGTAGTCCAGGATCTCCACACTTTCTCCAAGGATGAATGAATTCGGGGATCGAGTCAAGCTATGTGACTCGGTTACCAAAAACAAAGCGCTTCGTGGGAGGCACCCCATGCTTATCCTTCTATCTTCTTTCTTATTTCTATTGGGGTCCTAGTTAAATATCCCGCACGTCACTTTTAAGTGTCGGGGTATATAAGGAACTTTTCCACTTGGAAAAGTTAGTTGTTCAAGTTGTTCAAAATATCAAAAATATCTTTTCACTTTCTCTCTCAATTCTCTCTCCTCTTTCTCTCTCTAAACAACTCAATCTTTATTTCTCATTTCTAGTCTGATTTCGTGATCGATTGTATGAAGTGAAGTGATAACGGGATCCTACAGTTACTATTAGGATGATCAACCCATAAGCTGCATTAGCTAAGGGGAGGCAATATGATTTGTTATACAGTTTGTATGAAGTGTTCAGTGTGCAGAAGAATCTTGACCATAGTGATGATTTTCATGGAGTTATTTAGGTTTTAGAGAGTCATTAGAAAGAGATATATATGGTACTGAAGAATTGTTGTTGCCAGACTTGTTCATTTTTTGGTTGACAAAAGTTAGCACCAACAATGCAAAGTTAATACCGTTGGGCAAAGATAGTACCGCTATAAAGACGTTGGAGAAAATACCGCCAAGGATCTAAAGTGTAAATTGAAATGGTTTCTTTGATTTTGGGTTTGTTCAACCAATATAAACCCATCTCAATTGCACAATTTAATCACGTAAACTCTCTTAATCGCTTTCTTCTATCAAACCCTAATCTTTTACTCATCGTCGCTTATCAATTCATCAAGTATGGCTGTTCTTGAATCATGCCCTAAACACAACATGGTCGCTTACTTGGAAAAGACTGATGGGAATACAGAGTTTCATGAGATTATCAGCTTTCTTACGCGAAGCTCCATTCACTATGCTCTCACTGTAAGTCCTGTAGTCTCTACTACATTTGTTGAACAGTTTTGGATGTCTGCTAAATCCAAACTAATCAACAATGTTAGGTATATTACTGCCAAAGTAGCTGGCAAGCCTGTGTCTATCTCAGAGGCATCAATAAGAAGTGATCTTCTTTTTGATGATGCTGATGGGATAGATTCTTTGCCAAATCAGGCTATATTTGATGCTATTCAGCTAATGGGGTATGAGGGGGACCTAACTGTCTTAACATTTAACAAAGCCCTGTTTTCACCCCAGTGGAGATTTCTTTTTCATACCATGAATCACTGCATAAGTTCTAAAAGCACTTCTTGGGATCAAATTCCCACTAATATTGCCACAGCAGTAATTTGCTTAACCACTAATCAGAAATATAATTTTTCTAAATTAATTTTTGATGGTATGATGCGACACTTGGATGCAAAGAAAAAGTTTGTTATGTATCCAAGATTTATTTCAGTCTTTTTGGATAAACAGCTAAAGAATGTGCCTGTGCCCTTAGACCATTTCCCTATTAATGCTTTAACTAGTAAAGTTTTCTCTTTTATGGTTAAAAAGGGAAAACATTTTTCAGGGAATGTTACACCTTTGTTTGATTCTATGTTGGTTCAACCAACTAAGGATGAGGGTGACACTTTAAAAAGACAATCTGAACCTCAACCCATACCCTCTCCTCCTCACCCAAGTACAGACCAACATGAGACATAAACTAACCCTTCTCCTAGACCTTCACCTACTTCTCATATTACTGATTCCATTCTAGAGGGTTCTAGTGGGAATCATGGAGGTTAGTCATCCAGTGATAGATCCCTTTCAGGGAATGAGGGTGGCATGACACTCCAAAGTGTATGTGAGCTTTGTATCTCCTTGTGTACACAGGTTACAGATCAAGCCAGAGAAATTAAACACTTGAAGGCACATATCAAGAAGCTTAAGAAGAAAGCCAAACCTGTTATCACACACCACAGAGCTTGGATGAAGAGTGTATCCATGAAGCAACGATTGGCAGGAAATAAATCCTTGAAGAAACAGTGGATGCAAATGGAGTCTGTATCCAAACAGGGGAGGAAATCCGCCAAAGCTGAACCTACGGTCCATAAAGATCTAGCTTTTGATGAGCTTGATGATTGATATGTGAGAAATCACATATCCTTTCTATATCAAAAATGGCCCTTAAATGATTAAAATGTGCAAAAATATGCTTATATTTTTGTATTTTGTTGTTTGTGAATGTGTAGGTATGGATGTTACAAAAATCACAAGAAAACGGTCAAAACCGGACAAACACGGACACGAGAACGGAAAGAGTGCACAAGAGCCGGAAGTTTCTAGCAAAAAGTCAACAAGTCAAACCATGGTCAACATTGGTCAACCATATGAAGACAAAAACCCAAAATACCCAAAACAGCCCCTCATTATTAAAAGAGTGCACAAATGGTCTCTAAAACCCTAACACCGTTATCTCTTTTATACTTAAGAGATAACAGTCGTTATTTCCTAAATATTAACCTAAAACCGAGCCTAAACCCTGAGCCCAAGTCAAAGCCCATTTCCCCTTACCCAACATTCAAATATAGTTAAAAAGGGCGTGAGTCCCTTTTTACTATTCATCGTCGTTCTTAGAAATTACCCACCTCAAAATCAAAGGGTAAATCATAATTGAATACGTGGGACAAAGATTCGAGTACCAAGCTATGAATCAGCATCAAAGATGTCACAAGAAAGCTTCTTATTGGTCAAGACAGTAAAAGGAATGACACGTTGGATCTGAACTAACATACTCAGAAGTGGGAAATTGCATTAGATTCAAGCTAAAAGAAGCACAAAATGCTCTAACACACGGATTGCCACGCTGGCAATCTGTGTGATCACATATTGATCCAAGGGCTATTATTGGGCAGCTAATGATTGGAAGTAAACAAGGGCCAAGATTAATTGGAGCGTTTAACAGACTTGGGGATCTAGATTCTTCTTTCTTAGCTATAAATGCAAGCATCTCCTCACTCACAAAGGCCTCGAGGAGTAGTTATAGAGAGTAGCTTTTAATTAGCTTATGTAATTTTTAAATCGTTTGTTTTTGCTTATAGATTTCTACTTAATGTAACTTACTTTTAAGCTTGTAATCAGTTTCATATTATTAATAAAAGTTTGCTTTTAATATTGATCAATTTGTCACTTAATTGTTTGAATAAGCTCTTTTCTTTGTTCACATAAGCTTATAAGTTCTTATCTCCTCTTAGGCTGTCTACTTACTCAACTAAGCTCTCAAAAGCTTAGTTAGCTTATTGACATTGAATACCTCCCCAAATTACCTCAGCTAAAACATGGAAGGGAAGTCAATTAAGGAAGGACTTCCAGGACCCTACCAGCTTATCACTTGATAAGCTGGAGCTTGTTGATAGCTCTTAGAGCATTTGCTAGCCTTGTTTGTGCAAAGGCTTCTGTAAGTTTTTAATTTACCTTTTCTGTCTTTAATACTTAGCTTAAAATCTGTTAATTAGCTTAATATTGCTTAATTTTTGCTTATTGATGTTTAGGTAGCTTATTTGTGCTTATTATAGTTGAATTGTGCTTATTGTGTTTGATTTGTAGTTTAAAATACTTAGTTTACTTAATCTGTCATAAAATCAGTTAAAAAACCAAAAATATTAGCATAGTGTCATAGCTTATTAATCTGGCTTAAGTGTTAGCTTAAATGTGTTCATTAGATCTATTTTTAGTTCTCTAATATTTGGTAATAAAGCTTTATGCATTAAAACTGAAATTCATAAGCATAAAATGGATTTGAGTATTTTTTAAAGGGGTGTTTGGAATAACAGTATTAACTTAAAGTTAATACTGCTATTGGTCTCTTTGGTTCTTAAAACTGAATTTGAACTTCAATTATAGGTTTATAAGATAGGATTTAGTGTAATTTGTAGGCTTAAATTAGTTTTCATTTATAAAGATTAGCTATAATTAAGTCTATTAGTATAAATTCAGTAAGATTAAGCATTATAAGCTCTATTATGCTTTACTTAAATTAATTTTTCTCATTGTTTTTGTTTTAATGTTTAAAGAGTGTAGAAATTATATCTTAGGCATGCACTTGTTAGTTTTAGATTTAGTCATTCATTGCGCAAACTGTATCAGTAGCAAATAAAGGCAAAACTGCATTTTTCTAGCTTAATTTTCAGTAGATTGAAGTAGTCACTAGGACTTAGAATTAGTAGCATAGGTAGTTTGTAGGTAATATTTCATATGTATGAGCTTAAAGTGTTAAATTTAGCTTATTAGGTCATCTGTTTGTAAGCTGCAAAATAGCATTCTGTCATTTTTCATTAAACTTTGAAAAACCAAAAAGAAAATAGAATAGGTCGTTTTAATATAGCTCTCTCATTGCTTATTTTAATTTCAAAATAGTTTTCAATTATTGTTTTTAATAGAATTTTAGCTAGACTTTAAGTCTGCATGAGTCAAAAAGCTAAAAGTTTCTTCTAGCTTATTGAAAAATAGGCTCAAAAGTGCCCTTATGGCCTGTTTGGGTTAACAGTTTCACCAAAGTGCTTATTTGTGATTTGTAGCTTATTGCATGAAGTTTTTGTTTAATTTCTATCTTAACTAGCTTATTAGGTTAAAATTAAGTGGTTTGTAGCTTATTTAGTTCAGGCATAGCTTATTTTATCTTTTCAAAGAAAATCCAAAAATACAAAAACAGTAGCAAGTAGTCTTTTCATAGTGCTTTTTAACTGCTTATTTGAATTTCAAAATGACTTTTGTTTGCTTTTTCAAATAGCTTTTTGGTCAAGGTCTAAGGTAGTATAGGGCTACTTGCCATAATGATCCAGTAGCTTATAGAAAATTAAGCTCAAAATTGCATTAAAGCCTGTTTGGTTTTTAGAGTTAGTAAAGGTGCTTATTGAAATTTTCAGCTTATGGATTGTTATTTGTGCTTATTTCTTGTTCAGGTTAGCTTATTAGGATAAGTTTAGTATAGGAGTAGCTTAGTAGCTCAAGCTTAGCTTATTTTCAGCTTATTAAGTTGCCTTAGTTTAGATATAAAGCCTTTAGTTTTCTAGTGTAAGCTGTTAGCTTTTCAGCTATTTTTCTAGCTTATTTAGTGCTTTTCAAAGATAGTTGCTTTTATTAAAGTTGCTTATTTCTAGTTTTTCTACAACTTTGTTTTTAAAATTTTTCAAAATTAAAAAAAATGCAAAAAGCTAGGCATGGGACTTGAACCCACGACCTAGCCTTTCACACACACACTCGTCCCACTCCACACACATAGTAACCATCATGCTACAATAGCTCATCCGGTATATCTTTGCACAATCTAATATTTATATACGTTTTAAGCATTTTAGTATTATAAGCTGTTTTTGCTTATTACACAGCTTATTCGATAAGCTGTTTTCACGAGCTTATTTTTCTTAGATCCCTCATTGTTCAAGCTACTTTTCATAATTTTTTCAGAATTTTTATAAATAGTTTAGTATTTTTAAACATTTAATTTCATTAAAATCGTTTTTAATTCATAAAAAATTATAAAAAAGTCAAAAAAATATAATTCTTTTTTAGAAAATTTTCTTTTATCAATTAGGATCTAGGAAAAATAAATTTGTTTCAGTAGGGTTTAAATTGCAAAATTTCATTTTTTAAAGAACGAAATTCATTCCCGTTTACGTTTTTTTGTTTTTAAGCTCAATTCAACTCCGTTTTTGTTCTAGTCTTCTTTAATCTTACTTTTTAGTCAATTAGGGTTAGATAAAAGTAAAAAAAATCATTTTAGCTTAATTTTTGAGAAATTAGGATTTTTAGATCCCGTTTAGGATTCCCGTTTTGCGTTTTAAGTTAAAATTTACTTTCCCGTATTGATTTCTTGTAGTTAGGTTTAATTGTTCCTTTATTTGCTTACTTTTAGGATTTTAGAAAACAAATCATCTTCGAACCAATTCAAGTCATTGTCCAAATAACAAACGTGGTCTCAATTTCATAAATCTTTGGGAAAACGACCCGGTAATCACTTACCGGTTAAAACGTGTAGTATTTTTGTAAGATTTTTCCTACTACCTTTGTCCTCAAGGGTAGTTTTGGAATATTCTATACTTTGGATATTATTACGTATATAATTGACCAGCAATCAATTTTTGGCGCCGCTGCCAGGGATTTGTGATTAAGATTCCTTCGTTTGAAGTTTGTTGATCGTGATTTGGAGAACCTTTCGTCTTCGAAAGTTACGCTTTTGAGAAAAATCAAAAAAAAAATTAAAAATACAAAAAAGTAAAAAATATTTTTCTTTTCTTTTTAGTATAAGTAGAAGATTATTAAATAAGAAAAATACAAAAATATTTGCTCTTTCGGATTTTTCGATTTTTCTTGTGAATTCATTAAGAAATAAAAAAAATTAACCAAGTTGGTAAAAGAACACCAACAAATAATACTTTCAATTGAAGTATTATCCATCAATAAGTTCCCGAACCAAAGATTAAAAAAATTTACCGTTTGTGTCACTTACGAAAAAGGCGCACCTCTTTTGTAAAATTTATTTTACTTAAGAGAGTTACCCTAAGTTTGTTGATTATTCGGTAAACAAAAATATTTCCTTTTCTCGTTTCTTTTCTCATTTCATTTGTTTGTTTAGTGCATGCGCACTAGAAATTCTAATTTTCCAAATAATTCAAACGTAACCATTTCGAGACGTCAAAATAGAGGACGTGCTCTAAACATAGTCGAACCCGAGCTTCGTACTATCGTTGCACCAATGACAAAACGTACAATGGAAGAGCTACTCCGTGCACCCACGGAAGGGTACGGAGAAGCTATCGTTTTACCGGAAATTAATGCGGATCATTTTGAGATTAAAACAAATTTGTTACAATTGGTTCAAGCAAACCCGTTTCACGGTTTAGAGAACGAAAATCCTCATGCTCATATCAATAGTTTCAAAAGGATTACCTCGACTTTACGATTTAGGAATGTGCCTAATGATGTTATTAAGCTTATGATGTTTCCTTATTCACTCGAGGGGGCCGCTAAAACTTGGTACGAGAAAGAACTGCCGAATTCGATCTTGACTTGGGAGGATCTCGTTACCAAATTCGTGAATCAATTTTCCCCTCCTTCGAAGACCACTCACTTAAAGAATAAAATCTCTCGATTTACCCAAAAATTCGATGAGTCTTTTAGTGAAGCGTGGGAACGATTTAAGGAAATGCTTAGAGCTTGTCCTCACCACGGATTTACGGAGTTAACTCAAGTTGATACCTTCTATAATGGTTTAAACGACAACGATCAAGACTCCTTAAATGTCGCGGCGGGTGGAAATCTTTTGAGTAAAACGACTAGAGAAGAGGCTTTGAACATAATTGAGTATAAATTCAAAGTTCGTTATCTCGAAATACAATAAAATGTTTCTAGGATGGATATACGATTCTAGGGAAAGTTTTAAGTAAGCGGATGAGAGAATTGATAGTTTGCGGACCAAATTTTGACCTTAGTTGAGATTGTTTCTAAGAAAGTTGTCACTCCCGTTACGGTTAAAGCGGTTGAGGAACCTTGTGTTACTTGTGGTGGTGCTCATGCTTACTACAATTGTCCTAATACCGATAACAATCAATCTAGTGTTTGTGCGACAACGGGTGCTTACAATCAAGTAGCCCCTCCGAACCGTGTTAGCAACCAAATGGCACCACCCGGTTTTGTTCCGGTGCAAAATAGTCAAAATAGGTATAATCAAAATCAAGGTCAAGGAAATAATTTTCATCGGGGAAATAATTTTCATAGAAATCAAGGTTTTCAAGTTTCAAATAATCATGCTTCAAATTTTCAAAATCAAGGATTTCAATAAACCATCCTTTTTTTCCAGTTCTTATTAATCAAAGTTCAATCGAGTTCCAATGAGTTTCAAGTTCATGCAAAAACTATATGGATCAAATGATGAGAAACATGCAAAGTCAAATCAATCGTTGAAAGGAGATTTAAGAATGAATTTAAAATACATTGAAGACTCAAAAAAACCGTCTTGATGAATCAACAAATGATTTTCAAAATAATTTGCAAAATATGTTAAGTGGATTTTTCCAAAACCAAGCCTCAACTTCGGGTACTCTTCCAAGTAATACTATTCCTAATCCGAAGTGTGAGATGAAAGCAATCAATACTCGAAGTGGTGTTGCTTATGAGGGACCTTCGATTCCTACTAATCCTTCTCCCAAAACGGTAGTGAACGTGAAACCATGGAGACTGTGGATAAGGAGCAAATAATTTCCAGGATTAGTACCGATCACATCAACTCGGGTTTAACACTAGTTCTGATTCCGGACACCTGATATTCCGAAGGACTTTTCCTAAGCCTATTATTCCATTCCTTCGAGATTTATGATTGAAAGTCCGTGAAAGCTCTCGTATCAAATTAGAGAAAATCTTTCAAATCTTTCAAGATTTGCGCTTCGACATAAGCTTCGCGAACGCTTTACTTTTGATGCCAAGATTTGCCCCTACGATTAAGAATTTGCTCATGAATAAGGAAAAGTTGTTTGAATTAGCTAAGATACTGTTGAATGAGAATTGTTAGGCGATGCTCCTTAAAAAGCTACTCGAAAAGCTTGGAGATCCCGACAAGTTTCTTATACCATGTGATTTCCCGGGAATGGATGTATGTCATGCCTTGGCCGATCTTAGCGCAAGCATAAATCTTATGCCTCTTTCCATTTGGAAAAAGCTTTCCCTACCCGAACTTACCCCCACACGAATGACTTTAGAGTTAGCGGATCGATCCATTACTCGACCTAAAGGACTCACCGAAGATGTTTTTTTCAAAGTGGGGAGTTTTCACTTTCCTACCGACTTTGTTGTTGTTGATTTTAAAACCGATCCTTGAGTTCCTCTCATTCTTAGGAGATCCTTTTTGAGGACCGGCCATGCCTTAATTGATGTGTACGAAAGAGAGCTTATCTTAAGGAACGAGGATGAATGATTAATTTTTCATGTCGATAAGCATCCTCAAAAGCATGCAAACGAGTCAATTAAAATGATAAATTTCATTGATGTCTCATGCAAGGATAGTTTTGGAGAAGTATTAAGATTAAAAAAATCAAATCATTTCTCGAGTGGCAGTACCACTCCGCTTTCTGATTCTCGTCCTAGTTTTATATCTTTTGAGACTAGCGATTCTCTTCTTGAGGAGTTCGCCGATGAACTCGCTCTTCTTGACCCATTTCCACCGGGAAATAAGGATGTTGATTTTGAAGCCGAACTTAGAGAAATTGAATTGTTGCTTAACCGATATCCGTCAACAGATTTTTTACCTAAGATTACAATTGATCCTAAACCCGAGAGGTTCTTCGATGAACCTGCTCTAGCTTGCTTACCTCCACCCGATGATGACAAGTCATTTCTTAAGGAAGATGTTCAAGAAGAAAATTTGCAAGTTTATTCAAACCCTCTTTTTGAATTTAATGACAATTACAACTCTAGTGACATTAATCCTCTTTTTAATGAGATATTAAAAGATGTCGAGAGCAAGAACTCCAATGTTTTTAATTTTGATGAGCTAGTTATACTTAACACACCTCTTTTCGATGAGGATGAGTGTTCCTAAATAAACTCTTGTTAAAGTTTTATAACTCAATTCATGCTCATTTTCCATTTTGATCCAAAACCGTACACTCGAAACCCTAATTTCATGTTTTTCTTGAATCTATGAGCTAATATGATAAAATGTTGTTATAATCTATCCTAACATACTTAACTAATGTTATTATAACCACTTTATCAAGTCTTGATGGAATTTTAAATAAAAACCTACGCGTTTTCGTTATAAAACCCTAAAACGACCCGTTTTGAATTCTAGCTTAACGAATCGTTATTTTAAACTTTCGTTACGTTAAACCTTCATATTTTAGCTTATATTAATAAGCTATAACCTGCAAATGCCTTTTGGAATGTTAAAATAAGCTTGCATGGCAATTCGGACTTGTTTTGTAAATATTATCCATGCAAGGGGTATATATCGTAACTTTCTGAAACTTATAACTAAAAGGACTGAAAATGTCATTTTATCAAAGTTATAACTATAAGGGTCTATTATGTCACTTTCCAAAGTACAAGGTTTACTTTGTACATCTTTTAAACTAAAAGGACCAAACTTGTAAAAGTGCAAACTCCAAGGGTATATTTTGTAAAATGTAACATTTTGAAAAAGTCTAAAAACATGTTCAAAACCTTAAAAAACATAACCTTAATTAATGCTTGTCGTGCTTATTATTTCCAGATATTGATCAAAACGCTTAAAACCGCTTATATCGTATCACAATACTAGGGAGCTTCATATTAAGATATCATTCATTATCGATGTGCTTTCAAAAATCATGTCCCGGATCTATATCGTACCACAATACTAGGGAGCTTCATATTAAGAGATTTCATCTTGGTATTACGTTCTGACTGAGTTGTTGGGTTTACGATTTAAAGTGCCCTAGCTCTTTAAACGTTTACTTAATGACTTCTGAATTATGATGGCCCGAATGGTGTTATGACAATCTTTATAAATCAACATTGATATACAAAAGTTATATATCCAACCAAACTAAGACTTGACATATTACCCCAGGTTGCGTGTGACGAAGCCGTTGCTTTCATCCCATATACCTTTGCTATCACTCAGATTTCCATATACTGTTAAGGTGAGTTCATAGCCTCGCATTTCAATCTCTTAAATGTTTTATAAACCCGCGAGGGGGATACATGCTATAACCATGAATGAAATTGTTTTCTGTATGCTATTCCGATTTATTATTGCCTAAGTAACTATTTGCCTTTAAGTCCCTAATATCATGAACCGTTAATTACTCTACGGAGTGAGCGCGAATGTTCTGAATAGATCTATTTAGGATGGACTCCCCGTTGGTGTACCCAGTCATACCGGTAACCAATTACACATCATTAGAATATAACTGCGGGTATTTTGGCAAAGGCACCCGTTGGGGCTATAACGTATCAAACATATCCCAAGGCTTCGGATTCATGAGCTAATGGCAATAATATTTGTTTTATAATGGGTTTGTATAACACGTGAACCAATACCGAATTTGCATTCAAATATTTAACTTAAACCTTGAATCACTCAACCTTTGTGTTGACTTTTTAGCATGTTTTATCTCAGGTAACTAAGCAACCTATGGCACGGAGTGGCGAGGACTTGAAGATGGCAAAACCGTTATCATTCAAACTTTGTATTTTAGATTTTGGGACCTCTCGTTTGTAAAAACTCTAAAGAAATAATGAATGATAACTAAATTTTCAAAAACGACTCTTTTTGATTCGTTTTCTATGATTATGACTGTTGTACCTTGAAGTAATACCCCAGATTAGCTTCCGCTGCTATATATGGGGGTGTTACATGCCATGCTTAAGTAACCTAATAAAAGCCAAATTTTGGTCGCCTCGATGTGGACCTAATTTTGATGACATTTGATCTTTTGAAAAGGACTAGGAACTAATTATTGTGTTTTAACCGTTACTCTTTATTTTTGGAATTAATAAGTATCGAAATAAAGTCTTAAAGAGCCTTTGGGTATATGACTTAAATAAAATCTTGAGATACAAAATTAGGAATAAGGGAAGAAAAGTAATACACATTAGCTTTTAGAGTTAGTGTTAGCTCAAAACTTGTCATTTTACAATAGTCTTATTTTAAGCTTGGCTTGGAGTTATTTAGTGGAAAGTCGGGGGACGATGAATTTATCCATTGGAAACTTTTGTGGCTTTGTGTTCCTTGATCCTCAAATTATCAATTAATATGAAAGCAATACATTATTCACACATTATAAGTTGGAATGTTGTAAAATTAAGAAAATATAAAATGGAAAAAACTTTGAAAAATGGGAAAACGGGGTGTTTTAAAACTTGTGATTTCTTTTCTCTCCCCACAAAATACTTTGCTACTTTTCAAAGGATTAGTTTGGGGAAGTTCTAGAATATTTGGTTTTAGAGCATATAATATTGCGTGAGGACACGGTAATCAAAAATCAGACTCATTATTAATTTGTAACTTTTGTTCGTCCTCGATAATCTAAAAATATATTCTTGTTTTTTAAATTTTTTGCCACTTAGGTAATATTATTAGAATAAAAACGAATAGTAAATATATAAAGGTTTTGAAAATCACGATGTGTCCTGATTGATAAAGCAGATCCGACTCGAGATTGATAACATTACTTGCGCATTTATAACCAATCCAGTAAATATGTGAGGATTTTGAGCTTGTATATAGCATACATATTTTATGCTTGATTCTTTTGATTATGAGTGTGCCGGTTAGGTGATTATTGATTTCTAGAACTGGTGTTGAAATCATACAAGAACGCAGTGGAGATCACCGGCTGCGTGATATAGGTATTTTTAAGTGATATAGAGGCAACTTAGGATTTAACCCAAATAGCCATTCCATTTATTATTTATTCTCTTAGCTGGTTTATTAGACAGCCTAACCACCCAAATTAAAACCCTTATGTTAGCACTCATCTTTAGTGCTAGATACCCCTAGTTTAACCTCTGAGTCATTCTATTTATTTTTTCTTATCCAGAAAAAATACAAAAATATATAAACTTTAGCCTAGCCTTACCCTATATCGAAAGTCTATGGTTGATTGCTAGTTGCTCCATATGATTGGTTGATTTTTGCTTATAGTTTGTTCGCACTTTGTTATAAGTGTTGTGCCATTTTGACGAAGATGAAGAGGCGCCGCTTCATGTTTTGAATTTTTTGTGGTGTATCATTATCTCAAGTGTGGAGGAATTGTTAGTTGTTTGAATGAGGGTGGATTGAAAAAGAAAAAAGAAAAAATAATAAAAATAAGAAAAAAAAGAAGTGATAAAAAAAATGAAAAAAATGAAAAAAAATGTGAAAAAAAAGAAATAAAAAAAGTCAAAAAAAGAAGAAGTATGAATAAGTGTTGTTTGTTTTGTTTTTTGTGTGTCTTTTGTTGTTTGTGTGTGTTGCTTGTTTTTTTGGTTGTTCTTTTTTGATTTTTTTGGATTGTTTTTTTGTTTTGTTTTTTGATTGTTTGTTGATTTGTTGTTGTGTGTTTTGTTCATTTTTTTTGTTGTTGTTGTTTGTTTTGCTTTTGTTCTGCTGTTTTGAATTATTTGCTTTGTTTGTTGTTTTTTTTGTTGTGTGTTGTTTTTTCTTTTTTGTGTGTTGTTTTTTGTTTGTTTTTGTTTTTTTTTTGTTTTGTGTTGTGTTGTTGTGTTTGTTTGTAGTGTTTTTTTTTTTGTTGTTTTTGGGTGTTTGACTGTTTTTGTTATGTTGTTTTTTGTTTGTGTTAATTTGTTTTGTTTGTTGTGTAGTGTTGTGTTTTGTTGGTTTGTGTGTGTGTGTTTGTTTTTTTGGCTTTTTTGTCTGTTTGTTTTTGTTGTGTTTGTACGTTGTTGTTGTTGTTTCTGTTTGTGTTTTCTCTTTTTGTGTGTTTGTGTTATGTTGCGTTTTTGTTGTTTTGTTTTTTTTTTTGGTTTTTTTTGTTTTTTTTGTTTTTTTTTGTTGTGTTTTTTTTGTGTTGTTTTTTTTTGTTTCTGGTTTTGTTTGTTGTTTTGCTTAGGTTTTGTGTGGGTTTTGTCTTGTTTTTTGTTCTTGTTTTGTTTTTTTTGTTTTTCTGTTTTGTGTTTCGTTTTGTTGTGTTTTGTTTTGCTTGTATGTTTCTTTTTTTTTTTTTTTTATGTGTGTTGTTTGTTGTTTTTGTTTGTTGTTGTTTGTTCTGGTTTGTTGTTGTGTTGTTTTGTTCTTGTTTGTGTTTGTTTTGTTGTTGTGTTTGTTTTTTGTGTTTTGCTTTTTGTTTTTGATTTTTGTCTGTGTTTCTTTTGTTTGTTGCTGTTTCTTTTGTTTTTTGTTTTTTTTGTTGTTTTGTTATGTCTTTTTGTGTTTTTGGTTTATGTTATGTTGTTGTTGGGTTGTTTGTGTTTTTGTTTTTGTTTTGTGTGTCTTTTGTTTTTTGTTTTTTGTATGTTTGTTTTTTGTGTTGTTGTTTTAGTTTGTTAGTTGTGGTAGGTTTGTTCGATAACCTCGCGGATTTGTAGATTGTCGTAACTAGCAACATGGGTTTCTTGGACTTGTCGACATGTATATTATAAAACCATTTCCAGTACATTTTACTCATGCCTTATCCACACCCTTATTAACCCTTAGCCTAACGTTACAACCCAAATAAAAGTCATCTTTTGATAATTATTATTGTGCTTACGCCTTGTCGGTGCAGTTTTGTTTCTTGTACAAGCCTATGGTAACTTAATGAATCTTGTCTGAGCAATTGAGTGTGATTTCCTTTTTACCCTCTATTACATCATATATGAGTGTTTGAGTGAATTATACTTTTCCTTATTCGTGAGGTGCTTAGTCATGTTATTACAGCTTGAGAATCACTGGGTATTGTCAAACATCTTTGTTTTAACATATTAAAAATCCAAAAATATTTTTCATAATTCTAATTTTGTTTTGTAAAGCTTATTTCTTTTCCTTATTTTGCTTGAGGACAAGCAAACCCTTAAGTGTGGGGGGTTGCTTGCGCCTTTTGCACTTATTTATTAGAAAAACAAAAAATATTTTTGATAATTTCACACTTAACAAAAAAAATTTCAGAAAAAATTAAAAAAATATCAAAATTTAAAAATATATATATAAAAAAAATCTTGTCTTGTCATATAGGAACCTTGTTTATAAATTCCTTTTCTGAGATTTGCTTGAGGGCAAGCAAAGTTTTAAGTGTGAGGGGATTTGATAGCGCTCAAATTATACATATTTCTAAACGCGTTATCTGTGATTTTATGTATATAAATTGGTTACTAGTAAGAACTTTTGGTACTTAATCGAGTATATTTGCTATTGTAGGTTCTATGTACGTGTCGTGAAAGAAAACAGAAGAATACACGAAGATTTGAAGCTTAAACGAAGAAATAAACTCAAGTTGAATGCTCTGACACTATGTTTCACTGTTTTGGTATACTCGGTCATTTACAACTCCGGTTTGTCACGATTTTGGCGGCCAACCACGAAAATGAATTCAATTAATCTACAAAATTTGAAATAGGCCAAGTGCTGTAAATTGACCCCATCGTACGCGATGAGTTCTTAATAAGTTTGGGCGAACTTTCTGCCAGATTTATGATGTCTTAAATGAGCTTGGCATTCATTGCAACCTATCATCTACCCATTCTAGATCCTTCTATACACGAAATGCAGCCTCTCTTGAGCCTATAAAATTATTAGCCCAAATACTCATATCACACACACAACTCCTCTTCATCCTCTCTTAAGTTCAGAATAAAGATAGGGAACTAGTTTTTAGGAATTTGGTTGAACTTGCTCCTAAGTTCTTCTCAAACCCAGGTTTTGATCCATCAAAGAAGCATAATTGAAGTGTTATTTCAAATCTATAAGCGATTATGATAGAATTGTTCATAGTTTTTGGGTTTTACTTTGAATATAATAAAGTGTTCTTGGGAAATTCATGTGAAATCACCATATTTTGCTCTTGGAATTTGGTATAATCTTGTTTATCCTTTGAATATGATCTTTGCTGAATTCATGATGAATGTTATGTGTGTTGTTACTTGTTTGATTATGGAGTAGTCTCTTAATGTTTGTTTAAGCTTTATGAGGATTATGATATAGTTTTGATTGTTTTGATATGCTTTCAATGTTTATGCTTTATGCTTGATATGTTATTATTCGGATTATTGTCTATCCTTTGGTTGATCATCTCAGTCGATATAGGTCAAAAGGCTCGATTGGTGTGGTTGATTTTGAGTCGTGAATCAATACTAGACTTGTGAGAATTGGATAGTAAATTGCTAGACAACCCGAATGATTATGTGTTTAAGGACTAATCTCACATTTAACGACTTGATTAGGGGAAGTATTCTTTTATGAATATTGGTCACAAACCTATCTTAATGCGCTTTTTATGTTTGGGGTCAAAGGTCGAAAGAATTCCCTTGCATAATTAGTAGACATACTTGCTATTGTGATTACCCGTTGATGTGCTGTCGTTGTATGGTATATTAAAGATGATTCAAGTTTTAAATTTATATTTTGCCGATTTTCTCAACCCTACTCCTACTATCTACTTCCTAACTAACGTAACCCACCACTATTCTAACTAATCCTTCCTAAACTCTTCTAACTAAAAAACAACACTTTAAGGGTAGTGTACCCGGATCGGTAGTTGTTTCATGGTATGTAGGGGTTGTCAATCGCTTGAAGCGAGGTTAATTCTATCAATTTATTAATATCTTTGGTTTATATATCTATGTTAATTCTATTCTATTCTAAACCTAGTTAAGACCTATGTCAGTCTAAATCCCTAATTCTAAGGGAAAAAGGAGTGGAAAAAGGCGGGGTTTTCAGCTGAGAGTCTGGCACTGTTTGGTTGTTGTCTATAATCAATTCAAGGCTCTTTAATCCACGCAAAGCTAATTATATAAAGTATGAAAGAGCAGGTACGAACTTATAAAAGGGGGGTTTTCAGCCTGAGAGACTGGCACGGTTTGGTTGGTGACTACAATCAATTCAGAATATTATATTGATTCCATATCTATAATGTCTGGAAGTCGGTTCAATACGGCATATCCAATGGGTTGGGTACGGCGTATTGGGGATTTCTTAGAGTAGGGACCACGTTTGATATCTTCCAGAATATTATATTGATTTCATATCTTGAATACGGCGTAATGGGTCCTCTGGATACGGCGTATTGATCTTTAATCTCCTGTGGTATTTGGTGAGTGTAGGCATGGATACGCCGTATCTTCTTGATGGATACGGCGTATTGGTCTCAGAATAGTGATCTTCAAAATATCTTCATTTAATCTCTAGAATGCGCACCTTTTTCTATGTTTCACTAATTACTCCATAACTACTGCAATTCTCAAATATAAACGATTAATTAACAATTTTTGCAATAACTATACAAAATGGGTTAATATCGTGGGATAAATGATGCTATAAAATAGATGTTATCAAATATCCCCCCACTTGAATCCTACTTGTCCTCAAGTAGACATTAGAAGTTTACAAAAATGTATCCCTAAGGATATTTTCCGTTAAAGCATTTATTCGATCTATTACAAGTACACAACCAAACACCTCACGAAATAGGAAGATGAAAACACTCAAATCACTCAACTAATCTATGTGGTAACATGTAACTAATTCGCTCAATTGCTCGGTCATGACGAGTATTCTATCATAAGCTTGGCAAGGATACATATCTCCACCACTAAAGCCAAGGAGTAACAAGTTTATAAAGGTAAATATGGGTTTTTGTATGGAAAGGCGTACAGTTTGATCATTCTACAATCTTTCACCTGAAGTACCACTCCAACAAGGCAGCTGAAGCACACATACACATCGGGAACGCCGGGATAGACATGAGTATTCGATCACATCCCCATTCGAATTTAACCAACGGTTAGGATGAAGAATGATATAGGGTAGGAACCTTCTAACTTTCACCAAAAGTCGTAAACCAACAAGGTACAAGACATGCATACACACCCGGAATGCCGGGATAGACATGCATGTTCGTATGAATCCTCGTTCGCGTAAAACCAGCGGCTAATCATTAGGTGAGAGGGAAGTAAATTGTTGTTAAATAAAAATCAAGAAACAAATAGATTAAGACTTAAGATACAAGTTGCTAGACACTTATTTTCTCGACCGTTATTATGATAAAGACACAACTATTTACAACGTCTTGATCATAGATCAAAAACCACAACAAAAGTTGGCGTTCCCGTAACGATCAATTTCCTATTCCTATAACGGTCAACTCCCCAATCATCCCAAAACTTTACATACTCTACAAGGTAAGTGGCGATATCTTCCACTTTGTAAAATACTCTACATCGTTGATTTTTGTCGATGTATCAATGAATAATCGATCCTTCGTTTAATTCCTTCGGTAATGCTCTTTCGCGAAACGATTATCTTCAAACTTTTTTTTGCACTTTTTCTCATTTTTTTTACTAATTAAACTTCAAATCTCGGTGTAGTTTCACCATCTTCACGATCATAATAATTCCGGATAATTCATTCGGTAATTTCTTCGTTCTTCGGATTCACGATTAATTGTGAATGTAGTAAAATCACATGAGCTTTAACTACTAATATACATTCCTATTTGCAATGTGCAAATTTCCAACCGCACCAAAGATAGAAAATGACACAAGACTCGGGAAATACAGACTTTACACTTTAAGCAACTAGCAACTGTAAATTAAACTTAATCTAAAAGGGTAGGTTAAGGTGTAAGGGTGTAACAAAATAAATAATTGGTGTAAATTCCTAAAGGATTGGCTCTATGGGTTGTTCTAGTGGATTATCACTCTAAAGATGAGAGTGGAATGGTTTAAACTGGAGGTTAACTAACTGATGTAGTAAGTTAATAAACAACATGTATAGGCAATTTGGGTGTAATCCTAAGATTTACCAATTTAAACAAGTTACTCCAATTAAATCCATAATACTCATTATTGTGGTCTCAAATAGATATACCAAGCCAAGTTCTAAAGTCTACAACATCACCGGCACACTCATATTTTGTAGAATTTGGGTAAACATTTGGAAACGGAAAGGTTAAATCCTCATAATATCTATCAAGGGTTATTGTGTGCGGGTTATGTAACATGTAATTTCACCAAAGTATGCTTGAAAAATTTTAAATTTGAGCATAATTTAAGCCTTTTATTGTGAAAATTTAGGACAAGTAAACATTCTAATTCCATCTCCCCACTTGAATTATACTACATCCTCGTTGTATATATAAAACAGTAAATACAAGAATTTAAAAAGAATTAGAATGAGAAACTCCCCTGATATTTGCTCGGTAGATTCTCCAATTTGCGTTTATGAGCAAGATTTTGTGTTGAACAGCCGCCTTGAAGTTTTCAAGACTCTAACACTTTAAGATCTTTAGATATGTAAATTCTCCACCAATATTCGTCGATATTTCTTTCACGAGGTCCTGTGTAAAATATAGGAAAAACAGATGCATTCCTATCTTAGTATCTATGGTTAATTTAAACTAAACTAAAACAAACTAAATACGGGTCAGACTATGGATACGACGTATCAAGTAGCTGAATACGGCGTATTCGCAGAACTGACAATAATGTTTTTTAAAGTGCATGAAAAATAAAGACTGATAACGTCCAGACATTCAATACGTTGTATGTTATGAGGCGGATATGCCGTATTGAAGTCTGGAAAGACAGACTCGATAACAAAATTAAATAACATTCTGGGTTGTCTCCCGGGAAGCACTTTTATTTACAGCGAAGTCTTTAAGTTATACTTTTCTTCAGCTTCCCTTTTCTTCACGTTGCTCTAGTTACCATCCATTTCAACCACTTCTTTCTCTTCCATGTTATTGTATCCATCGTGATACTTTTTCAACCTATGTCCATTAACTTTAAAACTGACTCAATTTTTATCGATAATTTCTATGGTTCTATATGGATGCACAGTTTTTACTACATACGGGCTGTACCATTTTGACTTGAGCTTTCTCGGATGTATCTTAAATCTAGAGTTAAATATTAACACCTTATCTCCTTCTTTGAAATTTTTATCTCCTCGAAGCCTAGAGTCATGCCATTTCTTAGTTCGTTCTTTGTTGATCCAGGTATTTTCATATGCTTCATCTCTTAACTCCATCCATTCATTAAGTTCCATGAAACATTTTTTGCAGCAGCTGTGAGATCCATATTACATTGTTTTAATGCCCAATATGCCTTATGTTCGATCTCCACAAGTAGATGACAAGCTTTTCCATAAACCAATCTGAAATGTGTGCATCTAGTGGGCATTTTATAAGCAGTTCTGAATGCCCATATGCGTCATCAAGCTTTTCTGACCAATTCTTTGGGTTATATCCAACCGATCTTTCCAGAATACGTTTTATAGCTCTATTGGTCACTTTGGTCTATCCGTTGGTTTGAGGATGATATGCAGTAGATAATTTATGAGTCACTCCATATTTCTGCAAGGCTTTTTCTAATTGAGAGTTGCAAAAATGCGTTCCTCGATCACTGATCAAAGCTTTAGGAACTCCGAATCTTGCAAACAGCCTTCTTAAAAATCTAATTACAACGCGAGCATCGTTTGTAGGAATGGCTTGAGCTTCCACCCATTTTGAGACATAATCTACTGCTACTAATATATATTTATTCACTTTCGAGTTCAGAAAGGGTCCTATAAAATCTAGTCCCCATATATCAAATACGTCACATACCTGAATGTTGTTTTGAGGCATCTCACTTCTTGATGATATGTTTCCTGATCTCTGACATGCATCGTACTTCATCACATAATCCTTAGCATCCTTAAAAATTCTAGGCCAATAGAATCTAGATTTGTAGACTTTCGTTCCAGTAATTGATGCACTATGATGTCCCCTAGTTGGTCCGAAATGACAATGTGCCAAGATTTCAATGATTTCGTTCCCAACGACACATCTTCTCATTACATCGTCCGAACATAGCTTGAATGCATATGGTTCATCCTAAAAATAGTACTTAACTTGAGAAAAAAATGTTCTTCTTTTTTCAGGCGTCCAATTCGGAGGTATGATCTTTCCAACAATATATTTAATATAATCATCATACCAAGGTTCATCGTTATTGAGTTCCGCCTTCAATATCATGAGATGCTCGTCTGGAAATTCATCAGTTATTTCCTCTTCTGCGAATGTTCCCAAATCTGGGTTCTTAAGTCTTGACAGATGATCTGCAGCTAAATTTTCTGCCCCTTTTTTATCCTTAATCTCGATGTCAAATGCTTGGAGAAGTAGAACCCATCCAATAAGTCTTGGTTTCACGTCTTCTTTGTTGAACAAATACTTTAAAGCAGAATGATCAGTGTAAACCATAGTTTTTGATAAGATGAGATATTGACGAAACTTATCAAAAGAGAAAACAACTGCCAAAAGTTCTTTTTCGTTTGTGGTGCCCTAAAACAGCTCCAACAGCGAAATCACTAGCGTCACACATTAATTCAAATGGCTTGTTCCAATCGGGAGATATGATGATAGGTGCGGTGGTCAGTTTTTCTTTCAAAATGTTGAACGCTTTTTTGCAATCATTAGAAAAATCAAACTTTGCGTCTTTCATCAAAAGTTAGGTCATCGGTTTAGAGATTATTGAGAAGTCTTTTATGAACCTTCGGTAAAATCCAACATGCCCCAGAAAACTTCTCACTCCTTTTACATTAGTCGGGTATGGTAATTTAGCTATCACATCGATTTTGGCTCTATCAACTTCGATTCCAGCTCCAAAAATTTTGTGTCCTAAAACTATCCCTTCTTTTACCATAAAATGACATTTTTCCTAGTTTAACACAAGGTTGGTTTCTTCACATCTAGCAAGCATTCTATCTAAGTTAGCTAAACAGCTATCAAAGGAGTTACCAAACACCAAGAAGTCGTCCATGAAAACTTCCATAAATCCTTCCACCATGTTGTGGAAGATAGCCGTCATGCAGCTTTCTGTAAAAGTGCAGGAGGCATTCTACATAATCCAAAACGGGGCAGGGATGGGCGTAGGCCGGTATTCTAAATTCCCATAAGGACAAGGTTGAAAGGCGGTCTTCTCTTGACCTACCGGTTAGCGATTGGTATTTGGAAGAATCCTGAAAATCCATCAAGAAAACAGTAGTATTCATTCCCACATAAACGTTCTAACATTTGGTCAATGAAAGGAAGGGGAAAATGGTCTTTTCGAGTTGCATCATTAAGTTTACGGTAATCAATGCACACCCTCCATCCAGTAACTGTTCGGGAAGGGATTAATTCATTATTATCATTCAAAACTACAGTCATCCCTCCCTTTTTTGGCACAACGTGAATAGGGCTAACCCATGAACTGTCTGAAATTGGATAAATTAGCCCAGAATCAAGTAGTTTCACAATTTCGTTTTTCACAACATCTTGGACTTTTTTCCGGATTAGACCGCCTTGGGTTGATGACTGTTTGTATCCTCCCTCCATTAAAATCTTGTGCGTACAGTATGACAGACTGATTCCCTTGATGTCTGACATTTTCCAAGCAATTGCCCCTTTTCTTCTCTCCAATACTTGCAGAAGTGATGTTTTCTCATTTTCGGACAATTCTGATGAGATAATAATGGGAAAAGATTTGTCTCCATGAAGGTATGCGTATTCTAAATGTTGAGGCAAATTCTTCAGCTCTGATTTCTTCTCATCAATCTCGTTAGCACTGGCGGAATACAGATGTTCACTTTTAACATTATCGCCATTTGAAGTTCTCTGTGTAACTGGATACGGCGTATTGATAGAATCGATATGCCGTATCGAGTTTTCTGAATCAGACCCATTCTTATCATTGCTACTGGTAGATTCACAGCATTCTAAATCTGATTGATCAATTGATTTTTCTAGTCCCCTTGATAAAAACGAGTCGGGCTCTTCATTTGTCAGCAATTCCTGAGCTTCTTCGTTGATCGTTTCGTCTAAGTCATCGATCCCGTAACATTCATCGTCTTCAGTTGTTGGTCTTTTAATTGATTGGTCTACGTCAAAGATCACTTCATCATCCCCCACTCTTAGTGTTATCTTCTTATTGAACACGTCAATCATAGCTCGAGCGGTGGCCAAGAATGGTCTTCCTAAAATTATAGGAACTCTTGAATCTTCGGGCATATCTAGGATGACGAAATCTATGGGAATGGAAAATTTGTCTACTTTTATGAGTACGTCTTCGATTATTCCTCTCGGATATTGGATTGACCTATCCGCAAGCACCAAACTCATTCTAGTAGCCTTTGGTTCTCCCAAACCAAGTTTTTTGTACATCATGTATGGCATTAAGCTTATGCTAGCTCCAAGATCTGCTAATGCATTATTAACATGTAGTTGGCCAATGTCGCAAGGAATAGTAAAACTCCTTGGGTCTTTCTCTTTTGATGGAAGCTTGTTTAAAACTACGATAGAGCATCTTTCATTCATAATGATTTTGCAAGCTTATTCCAACCTGATTTTGTTAGTTAGCAAACCCTTTACAAATTTGGCATACTTCGGCATTTGAGCTAATGCTTCCTGAGAAAGGTAAATTTAATAGTGGAGTTCTTTTCAGATTTTCCTAAAAACTTCTTTATAATGAGCCCATCTTTTCTTTTCTCAATCTTTTAGGGAAAGGAACTGGTGGTGGTTGCACTTCATTCGATGGTTGAACAGCTGATTCTTGTTAGTATTATTAAGGTTATCATTATGAAGAGACGTTCTTTGGTCGCTCTGGCGTTTTTTTCCAGGTCAACATCAACAGGTTCTATTTGGTAGCCAAATTGGTGTCGTAAATTATGAACATCATGAGTTGTATTTTATCTCCCACCTCTCTAGTAGATTACATGCCCTTAACTCAGCAATCTATACATTTGGATACATTCTTCAATTACATTTAATAAATCACATGAGTACCCCCGAATCTGAGCTCAATTCTAGTGAATTAATCCTTTCTTAAACAAAAGACTCGTTGTTAGTATTGGAATTCCATAAGATAAATGCCTTTCCCCCATCTCCTCATGTTCTTGTTTTCCTTTATCATGATCTTGTTCAACATCTCTTTTCCATTGTCAGGCTTCTTTCAGGGCTTTATAACGATTATGGCCAGAAGAGTCTAGATTCATTTTCTTTAAAATAAAGACATGGAGCACAGTAAAGAGCTATTCTAGAAAACAATAAGGTTTGTAATGAAAATAAAAAAATATCTTCGTATTCACGAGTCTCAAATACGTCGTATGACAAATACGACTGGAGCATATGCCTGTATCTAAAAGGGACAGATACGCCGTATCGATGATAACAGAATACGAAAACAAACAATCAAAATACCGCAAAAATAAAGTTTAGCAAACAATTAAAGACAAATATACAAAATATACATAATACAAAAATATACACTAATCTAAATTACACTAATCCTAAGGGTTAGATCTAATCTATTGTTAAAAACCAAAATATCAAAAATAAAAATCAAGATTAGTTTTCACTCCCCGGCAGTGGCGAACTTTTCACAAACCGGGCTTCGTCATCCACTACAAGGTCTTATGCTTTGAGGGCAAAGCTCTTTTAACGGGTGGAGACTGTAACATTTCTCAATTTTAGGTCATTTTACGACTCCTATTATTCGTCACTATTTATTTTGGTCCGATACGCGTTACTTTTAAATTAACTTTAAGATAAATCGCGTAGACTAGAAATAATCATTTAATGTAAACGGTCATCAAATAAATTAAGGTTTACATCAACCAAGTAATATATAATTATTAAAAAGATAATTATTAACATTGAGTATTTTATTTTTATTGGTCATGTAAAAGGGTTTACGTTTCGCAATAAAATATATTTGGACACACCCCGGAAATACCTAGACTTACCTAGACTCAAACCAATACCCACTTTGAAACCTTAAACACAAAAATTAAATCAATTCTTGTGTAACCTCCACTATGGCCGAATGTTGGACACTTAACCCACTAGAAATCTTCATTTTGGATCCTTAAGTACATGTACAAGCTCCCTCTAATTAATACTAGTACTAATGGTCCCTTAGCTAATATTTACACAATGGATAATAACCCATTTAGTCTCTTATGCTTGCCTATGCCGCGGTTAAACACACACACACACACAAAATCATCAAATTTCTAGTACTTGTACAACTAAGGTTAATTAAGCCTTGTACTAATTGTCCCTCCCAATCTATTATACAATGGACAAAGACCTTCTTGGATCCTCCTTTGGCTCATATACCCGCGGCTAAAGCATCCACACAAACACAAATCATAAGATTTCTAGTATCTAGCTAAATCTTGTACAAATATCCTCTAATTAAGAATGGTACTTAGTGGTTTAGCTAATACAATGTGTAACTAACCAAAAACTACAAAACCACCTTGAAGAGGCCACGGTTTGGTTTGTTTGGAACTAGAAAGTGGGTAACTAGCTCATTTGCCTATAAATACTCACCTAGTCTCACAATTAGACACTCTTACAAACACAAACACTTAAACACATACCCTCTCTTCACGTCGTGTCTTAAACCGCAAACGACCACACCCATCTACCTCATTCGACTCAACAAAACACAACAACGGTTTGGATACAAGGCCACAAGGTTTACACAAGCTAAGGTTTGGGTACACGTTAAGCTTCGAAGCTCGGTTTATTAATTTGGTCATGTCTCATACGTGGGTAGACTCATTTTCGCACACACACCTAAAAAACCAAGTCTTGGGACCCATTGTAAGTCAAGTAAAACTATATAACTCATGTTATATTTATGTTATGCATGTCCACTTTGTTATCTAGTCTATATGTCACGAAAATACGTATATGCTTTGCTAAAAAGAGTTCATGCCCATAAAGTATAAAACTTGCGTGTTAAACGTAAGGTTTTTACGTATATGATAAGTGTAGAATACACATATCCATTTATGCCTAAAGTAAAACAATTAAACCCAAAACAGACCAAAAATGGCAAAAATATGCTTGTATTTGTGTTTTGTGTGTGCAGGTATGGATAAGTCAAAAAATCACAAGAAAATAGTCAAAATCAAGCAAACACGGACACGAGAATCAGAAGAGTGCAAAAAGAAGCCAAAGAATCAAAGCCGAAGCCAGAAAAGTTATGACTAGAAAAGAAAAGAGGAATGAAAGGGACTGAAAGTGTCAAAAGGCCAAAGTAATAACAGTTTTAACTGTCAAAATAAAGGGCGCGAATCCAGTTACTATTCACCTATCGTCCCACCTTTCACCCCCATGGTAAAACAAATGGCAAATAGAAATTGATGGGCAAAGAAGACAATTCAAGAGCTCACAAGTACAAATGAAGGGTCAAATCAGTCTTATTAAGGCATTCATTGGCTCACTCTCAATCAAAGGCCACGTCAACAATGGTAAAAGCACAATTATATGTGAGATTTGCACTAAACTCACTCACAAAGGAAGCACAAGCTGTCACATCAAGGAATGACAGCTTGGCAATCCTTGAGTGCACGCAATTTGATCAAACGGCCACAATTGAAGCCCCAATGATTAAAAGATTTGATGGTCAGGATTAAGGATTGGAGAGCAAGGCAAGAGGGTCTGGAAGCTTCACCAAATGCCTATAAAAAGGGTCTCAATCTTCACACACACACACACACGTAGCTTTTAGGATAGATTTTAGCTTAATTTCATTTTTAGCTTAATTTTACTTTTAATCTTGTAAA
>BQNB010008534.1:0-10305 GCA_026074375.1 Tanacetum coccineum | reverse complement strand
TTTGAGCAAGAAATCGGACATACTATTTGCTTGGAGCTTGAAAAATATCAAGTTGCCTCTCAATATATTTCTTCTACTCCACATGTTTTACCAACATGAAACATGAAAATATCCATGTCCTTTTCCAAGATGAAAAGAATATGACCTTGATATCCATCTCAGACATGCAATGTTGAGGTCATGTTAAATCTACTTGCTCGAATGAACCTATTCCAACTCACGCAACTTTAGTTAGAAATCTAAAACCCAAACGCCTATTTTTTCCTTCAAACTCATACATCAAATTGTTTCAAAACACTTTCTTTAATTGCATTGATTAATACAAATAAAAACACTTTGTGTCTCATGCTACTTGAACGTATACAAAGAAACACATGGTCAATATTTCATTTCAAACACGTTCAATTATAGCTACATAAAAAGGAGACTTAAGGTTTTTCTCAAAAAAATATTTTTTCTATTAAGTCGAGAAAACCGCATCTCCAACATATCAAAAAGAAAACAACAATTTTTTTTTTCAGTTCGGCGGTGCCATTGGCTTTCAAAGCCGGTTCTCTTCGTCCAAAAGCACCGGCAGAACCGCCTGCACTGTATAAAGGTTTTAACAAAAAAAATTCTTATACGATTTTTACATCTCCATTTTAATTTGTCACATCAATCAGATCCTAGTAATAGAAGTTGACCTTGAGCATAATCTAATCATTAGATTACATCTATTCTAACAAGAAATGCATTAAATCACTTCAAATTTCTCCTATAAAAGGAGCTCATCCAAAGTTCTAACATCACCAAATATCTTAACAATGCCTAAAGATAAGAAAACTAACATAAAAAGAACCGCTAGAATTAGTGTCCAACCATGTTGTTTTAACAATCCTCGAACATCGTCACCACCTTATCAATCTCTTTCACCACCAACGGACTATGTATCAGCACCTCTACCAACTTCTCCAACATCTATTCTACCACTCTCACCGATCATCTCTCCGGCAACCTCCAATGGCAATCTTTTGCTCACTCCTAAATCAACACCTCCACCATTGACCTCGCCTCCTCCGGCACCAACTCAACCTTCAAAACTCACATCACCATTAGCCATCAATCTTGATCCCATTGAACTTTTATTCTTTACTCTTCCTACCTCTCCTCAAGTCTTTCTTGACACTCTCGGAGAACTTCTACCCTCGATAACTAATACTCCACCACCTCGGCCATCATTTGACACCATTAAGTGTATGGCTAATGAACCATCTCCCATTCCACCCATTGAGTCAACTTTTCCCTCTCCTACTCCGAACATGGAACCACCTCTTCCACTATTACCATCACATCTTTCACCAAATCTACCCTCGATCAACCCACCACTTCCGCCATTTGGACCTAAGAATCCTTTCCCCATGCTAACTCACGAAATGTATTATGAGCATTGCTAACGAACTCAAGCCATCGTCGACAACTTCCAAGGAGAAGTGAGATTCATTCTCAACCACATTCTCGATTGCCTCAATGTCCTTTCGCATAATTTTTAGAATAAAATTTAGAAGTAGAATAAAATAGTTGATTCGTTAAGAATCTCTTGTTCTCTTTTATTATGATGTAATCTTCTTAATGTTCTTCTTTCCATGAATAAATATTTGTTTTGCTTCCAGCTTTGAACCTATTAATAATATGTGATCATTCAAAAATATGATTAAAATTCAAAGGATTTGACTTTCCAAAAGTCAGTCGGTTCTGTCCGATAACAAGCTGGTTCTATTCAAGGAATAGAACCGGCCAGCCGGTACTACAGAAGTAAAAATTTTCTTTATGTCCTCTAACCTTTCTTTTGTAGGTATCCACATAGCAAGGGTAAGCATATCCCATCCTATTTAACTTGTTTGTTTTGTAGATTTCTATGCACCTCTCAAGGGGGAGCTTACCGATTATACTAGAATCGACAGACCTAGATTGACCTATTCCATCTTTTTGTTTCAACAAAAAGGGGGAGAAGAACAATGGATTAAAATAAATCTCAAACCATTGAAAATCAGTCTTTGTATTTTAAATCATTATGTTTTGTCATCAACAGAAAGGGGGAGATTGTTAATACAAATAAACCCATAAAATATGTTTATTTCTATCTCACGACCTTCCTAGTTTTATTGATGACAAAACATAAAGAAACATTGTGCTAAAACCATCTCTAAAAACATAAGCTTTTAGAAAATCACAAAGTGTCATAAAAATGTGTATACATTATTTTATGTAAATCTAAACTATACATAAAAATGTTTTTTAATTTCTCTTTTATTTACATCATACATGACCTAATCAAATGCAGCAAATCCAAGGGTAATTTTAAAAGATTTCACTTGATCTCTCAAGATTTTGCAAATCAAAATTCGGATTTGGTTATTGTAGGCCGGTTCCATTGATTTTGGCTGCCGGTTCCTTTCATCAACAGAACCGGCAAAACCAGGCTACAATACCTTTTTGGCTATAAATACCAAGCCATTTCTCATATTTTCTCACACCTTCTCACTTAGAAATACTCTCTAATCATCTGATCTTTCTCTCTATTTCTTGCATAGTTTCCTTTAGCATTTTGTAGGTAATTTACTTCAAAGAAGAAAATTGCCGAACACCCCTTCGAGACGATCAAGTTTCAAGCATCTTGTTTCGGATCTCCATAGCATCATCAAGATCACATTTTTGAGTCTTGAATAACCGCTTTCTTCAAACTCTCGAATGCCGCTTGGCACTCTTCGTCTCATATCCAAGCTTTGTTCTTCTTTAATAGGTCCGTCAAAGAGGATGCTATGTCCGAGTATCCCATGATGAACCTTCGGTAATATTTCACCAAACCAAGAAAAGATCTCAACTCCGTAACCTTGGTTGGTTGTTCCTAATCTTGGATAGCCTTTATCTTTGCACCGTCAATCATTAGTCCACCGTCCTTGATCTTGTGTCCCAATAACTCGACTTCATCTTGGGTGAAAGAGCACTTCTCTAACTTCATATAAAGTTCATTGTCTCGCAACACCTGGAACACCTGTTTCAAATAAAAGACATGCTCCTCCAAGGTATGACTATACACAACAATATCGTCCAAGTATACCACCACAAATTTGTCAAGGAACGGGTGAAACAACTTATTCATGAGGGTGCAAAATGTCGCGGGAGCATTGGTCAAGCCAAATGGCATGACTAAGAACTCGTAAGAGCCATACCGAGTGACACACGTCGTCTTGGCCTCATCTCCCTCCGCTATCCGTACTTGATAGTACCCCAATCTTAAATGTAACTTGGTGAAGTATCTCACCTTTCCAAGTTGATCAAACAAATCTGCAATGAGAGGAATGGGGTACTTATTCTTGATTGTCACCTTGTTAAGTGCCCAGTAGTCTATACACATCCGCAAAGACCCGTCCTTCTTCATTTGAAATAGCACCGACTCACTATATGGGGATTTCGAGGGTCGAATGTAGACCGCATCCATTAGCTCCTTGAGTTGGTTGCGTAACTCTTCCAACTCGGTTGATGGCATTCGGTAAGGGGATTTGGCGGGGGGTTTGGAACCCATCTCTAACTCGATGGTATGATCCACCTCCCTCCTATGTGGTAGTTCCTTGGGCAACTCCTTGGGCATCATATCCTTGAACTCATCAAGTACCCGCTCGATCACCTTTGGTACCTCCACTTTGCTTGAACCCTCATCCGTCTCTAGCCTTGTTACCGCCAAATAGCAAGGCTCGTTCTTGTTGAATCCTTTCTTGAATTGCAAGGCCGAAAGGGTCTTCGCTCCACTTTTAGTATCCCGCTCCGTACTCACCATGCAAGTCTTTCCACCGTCTAGGATACACAAGGAATTAGTAAACGGCATGGGGAAAGCTCGTACCTTATCGAGAAAATCCAACCCAAGAACCACTTTGAAATCATCCATCGGGACCACCGACAAATCAATCGTCCCTTCCCATTCTCCTATCTTCTCCCGAACGTCCTTAGCCACTCCATGAATGGCCTTGGCCAGAGAATTTACCGCCTTAATTGTTCCACTTCCTTTCGTAGCGTTAATCCCTAGCCGTTTGGCTTCATCATCCGCCACAAAGTTATGAGTCGCACCAGAATCAACAAGAGCACGAACCTTAACACTACTGATGGTTACTTCCACATATTGTAGGCCTTTTCCTACAACCTTCGGCACCTCCGTCTTCGCCTTGATTGCATTTAAGATCCTAATCGAACCCATGCTCCTGCCATCACTCGCCTCTTCGTCTTCATGAGCCGACATCCCATTGAGGCTTGCTTTCTTCGGGCAATCTCAAGCTCGATGAGGTCCATCACATATGAAGCATCCACCACTCTTGTAGCTCGTCTTCAAGTTTTTATCCTTTCTGGTGGGAGGTTTACGTGCAGGATCGACCTTTGGTTGGGCATTCTTTTCTCCCCCACCTTTCTCTTGGTTCATTTTTCAATCTTTTGGCTTAGACGATTCCCTCCTCGTACTAAAGTCAATCAAAGCCTCGGCATGAGCAATAGCCGTAGAGAGATCTTGAACTCCTCGTCGTTCTAACTCCGTCTTAGCCCATCCTTGCAAACCATCAAGAAAGTAAAAGAGAGAGTCTTGGTCAGAAAGCTCCGGATTCTCCAAGACAAGTGTGGTGAACTCCTTGACGTACTCCCGCATCGTCTCGGATTGCTTGAGTTTATGAAGCTGACTCTTTTTCCTCGTTCTTAGCATTCTTCGGATAGAATTGCTTCTTGAATTCCGCTACAAATTCAGCCCAAGTATTGATAGTAGCCGTACCTCGCTCGATATCTTCATACCGACGTCTCCACCATAACGCCGCGGTATCCTTCAAGTATCGGGTCGCCATCTTGATCTTGGAAGCATCATCCACCACATTGACACCTTCCAAGTATTGTTCCATATCCCACAAGAAATCATCAACCGCCCAAGCTTCCCGCTTTCCCACGAACGGTGATGGTTTAGGAACATTCATCTTCAGACCATGATTAGTGTTGCCGCCGCCACTAGCCAAGGACCGCTTGTACAACGCCATATCCGCTTGCAAGCCTTCAATGACTTGATGAAGTGTGGAGACCTCATCTCCAAACTTCTCTCGTATCTTCGTGATCTCGCCCATGAACGAATCTCTTAAGTCATGGATTTCACGCTTCAAGTCGCCCCTAAGAGTATTGAGGGCTACTCGAAAACCCTCCCTTATACTCGTGAAATCGGAGTCCAAACCTTCCAAGCCCTCAACTTGGTTCTTCAACTCCGCCATGGATGTCTCAACACTCGCCACCCTCTGATCCAAACTTGCCACAACGTCCTTGGACGTTCCTCTCTTCTTGGGTTGTTGACGCAAGTCGTCTCGACCCCTGTTCTCGTCAAAAACCGTACTTCAACTAGCAACGTTCTTCTCGGTTTCAATCGCCATTGCCCCGAATCGACCTTGCTCTGATACCACTTGTCATGGACTTGTCTTGACAAAGGTCTTTCGTGCGGCACTTAGTCTCGACTAAGTCAGCCTTGCTCAAACACTCAACGATCTAGGCAACTAAGAAAGCTTTAAAGAAATGAACACAAGTGAAAGGGGAAATGCTTTGTATTGCTAAAGAAAACTTTACAAGAGAGAATACAAATGAAGAATGAGATGATTTCCCCCAAATGATGATGGCTCTATTTATACTACATAAACTAAGGCTACAAATGGGCTTTACTACAAGACTCGTATTCTAGAACCTTCTACAAGAAGCTTCTAGGTCTTCCATGAGCTTCCAAGGGCTTCCAAGACCTTCCCCCACCTTCCATAGAATTCCACTAAGTCTTCTAGTCAAGTGTAGAACAATTCGGAATCCCGGGTAACCTCGTAAAATTAGGCGGGACATGACAATATGCTTGGTAGATTTTCACCTCTGAGCTAGTATTGATCCTTATTTCGGTACTGGACTAGAACTTTTATGCTTCCGCATACGTTGTTATTAAAGTTGGACATGTTAATGAACATGTAATTGTGCGTGATTTCACGAGATTGGATATGTTTAACTTATATTAAAACATGTTTTTGCAATACGTCTATTGACGCAAGAAAATTGGTGCATATTCCCCGTTAGTAAGGATGTATTTGAGTCTGCAAATGAAATATATAAGAAAATCGACATCGGTTGGTAAAGATTTTAAGTTAATTTTAATTTTTGGAATGTCTCAAAGAAATTGTCTCCTATCATTTCACCAACCAAAAAGTCTTGAAAAAAAGTAAAGACGACATCTTATTGACTGAAGTATACAATGCTCCCACTTTTGCCAAAATGTGTAATTTTTTTTGCGAAACCAATAATTCTAGGACGCAAAGAATATAAAGATAAAAAAAAACCTGTCTATAAGCATAAAGAAAACACCCCTGCAATTAAAATCTATGGTTTTCAGTGAGCCCATACGTTTACGTGGTGTCCATTTTTAACTTTAGGTGAGCATAGTTTGGTCTACTCAAAGGCCCATTAAAGTTTTTTTTTGGTTAACAATGGTTTTTGATCTTTTGGTCGACTAATTCATGGGGTTTGAACCCATCGTCGCACAGACTCAAACTTTTCAGGAGGTTGATAGCCACAACTCCTTTTGCCACTAGGCCATCTTGAGAAAGGTTTATGATAGTATATATTCACATTTAAAAAAAAAAAAACTAAAATTGACCACTTCTTAATATCTTAACTTAAAAATAACATAACGTTCTTGTTAAAACAAACTGTATGATAGTAAAATATGACTTGATCATGTATCACTAGGCCATCTTGAGAAAGGTTTATGATAGGGAAAAAGATCCTCTCAAGTTGTGGTCAAACATGATACATCATGTTAAGTTTGTTGTGAGTGTAAATAAATTAGTGGACCCTTGATTTTTATTAAAAAGAAATGTTGTATATATTTAACTTATTTGTGATTGGTGAACATGATGTATCATGTTTGACTCAACTTTAGAAGATTCTAATCCTTATGATAGTATATATTCAAAATTTAAAAAAAAAAATCTAAAATTGACCACTTCTTAATATCTTAACTTAAAAATAACATAACGTTCTTGTTAAAACAAACTGTATGATAGTAAAATATGACTTGATCATGTATCACTTGCGTCCCGCAAGATCCCTCAAAAAGGTTTAAGCAGTTTGGTCTAACATCGCAAACCCGCAATCACTATCTAGAAGCTTGTTGGTATATCATATATATCTCAAGTGCTGAGAAACGTTGGCTTATTTACGGAGAAAAAAAGTTTGGGGATATTTTATCACTGTTCAAGATGTTTTCAACAAGTTAATCCAAACACCCCCCTTAAATTATGTTTCTTTCCGCGAAGTTTGTACTAAAACAGCTCTAAAATAAAAAGGGGCAGGGAAAACAAGATGCATTTCTAAGTTGGCGAACAACATCAACACCCCAAGGCTAATACAAAAATGGGACAGTCAGCTGAACTAGAAGAAAGATGTCCTTTAACCTGATCGCTCGATTAGTCTCCTTAGAGACGTGCTCGATTTATATTTCGTAAATATGACAATTAAACAACTATATTAGTCTGAAACAAGGCTTTATGCGCATAGATTCACGTCATACGACTTTTGGCCTCTTTGACCTATTTACTCGTAAGAGGCAACCCAAATTAATCCATATACAAGTAAACTGGTGAAACCAGCAAAGAAGGCGTAAACAAGAAGCAACTTCCACATATATATGAAACAAGATCATAAATTATTCAACAAAAGAAATACATAATATAAAGTAAAGCTACAGAAACATTTACAGTAAGTCGCCCACTCGCGAACCATTAACAAGCCTTGTTTTTTCACCATTTAGGGGCGGAAAACCAATTTAGCAGAAACTCATTACTAATCCCTACCTCCTAAAATACAAAGACATTTCACAACTTAGTTAAATCAAGAACTAGCAGGGTGAAGTTGTCTGGTTTGCTCCTTTTTAGTGCAAACGTCTCCTTCTAGGTGCACGAGAATCACCGCTGTCGACATCTGAAACCACCCTTGAGGAATCACTTCTTCTTCTTGAAGATGAAGTAGATAAAGATACGCGTGAATCAATTTCAACCGCAGTGTCTACTGTCTGGCTATCTGACTGTATAACAGCAGCAATACTCGAGACCGAATCCCTATCCTCCGTTGATGGATTCTGTTCTTGATTTTGATCCATTCTTAATCCTCGAGAGCTTAAATATCTATTCAACAGAGTATTTATCTCCCGCGGGTTTTCAAGAGAATTCCCCTGAACCAAATCACGAGTCAAATCAAATCTACTCCCAAGCCTACGTATCATTTCCTCCATAGGCATAGTAAAAGTAGTCCTTTGAATGGTTTGTCTCAAACTCTCAACTCTTTTAGCTTGAGGTCTATTTGGTATCTTAAGACTCAAATCTTCCTCAACCACACGACTAGGATTCCCACGCCCGTAAATAGGAGTTACACTTTTTGTAGTCATTTCCCCTTTACAAATCGGACACTCTTTTACATCCGAATGTATATGTAACCAACGGTAAAGACACGGCCAACAAAACAAATGTCCACAACACGTCACAACAGGTTCACTCGCCATATCCAAACATATATTACAATCGAAAAAACCACCTTCATTTCCATTACTTTTCACAACATCTTCCTTATCACCCACTGCATCATCTTCTACATAATTAACACACGTTTTAATCACTTCAGGCGGTGTAACTGCTACACTCCCCTCACCCGTCTCCAAACCGCTCCCATTTTCAGCAGGAAATAAAACCGGCCTCCATATCGACCGCCACCGCTGCCTAGCTAAACTACGCTGACCAATTGAGTCTCTAACGGGCCCATCAAACCAATCCTCTAAGTTCAAACCTCTAGGTTCACTCTCAACAGGTCCTAAATTCAAGTCAAGATTCATTACATTCTCTCTTGCTTCATCTCCCATTGCAAAACAAATAATACCCGCCTTAAATATTTACACCAATTATATAAAAACCCTAAATTCTCACAAAACCCTAATCCAAAAACCCTAATTTTTGCACTTTTAGCTCTAAAAATTCAAACTTTATATCTTTCAATGAAATTAAAACATACCCAGATCAAATCTTAACACCAATTACATAAAAATCCTATCTTTATCACTTTACTAAAACCAATTCAAACCCCAAAAAGTCCGATTTCTCACAATACCCAATCCAAACACCTATTTTTTGCATTTTGGAGCTAATGAATATTCCCAAATAAAAACCAATAAACTTAAAACTAAAACGACACAATACCCAGATCAAAAGCCCTAATTATTTCATCCAAAAGGTGTCAATTTGAGTCAAATACATGAAAAATGGATAAATTAGGTTTTGAATTAAAGAATTAGGAGATACGTGTACAGTGGACGGCAGCATGATTAGATGGATTTTTGGTGATAATTGGTGTTGAATTGAAATGGGTTTTGATTGGATTGAGGTAAAAGTGATTGTGTGTTAGAGATGCAGAAATGCAGAATCTTTGTTGGTGTTTGGTAACTTTGACTTTTTTATTTGGGGATAAGATTAGCGCAAATGATTAGTTTAGTCCTTCTATTATTGGAAGGAAAGAGAATGATAACTGTTTGGTAAGGTTTTCGCGATGTAATTTATTTGTACCAAGTGCATTTTAATGACGAGTATAAAAGTTTAAGTTTACGCGATATCATCGTGTTGGTGACAAGATAACACTGTGTTTTTGAATTTATTTAATAAAAAAAAAGTAAAATAGAAAGCATTAAACATTTTAGTATAATTTTAAGAGAAAATGTTTTACTTTAAAAATTAATCAAATCACACTTGTTTTTCAATCTTTTTTTTTTATTTTTTCATTAGGTAAATGCTTTAAAACTTAACTTTTTCCGTTTATTTTTATTTTATTTCTTAACTGATACTCGAGAATATGATGTTACTTTTTCATAAAGCAATATATCATTGTCACGTCGATTTGGCACAAAATTAGTCATATGTTTAGGTATCTCAATATTTTCCTTTAGTAAGATATTTTGAGTATGGATGTAAAGCTGAACAGGTTTAACGGGTTGGAAAGTTTTGTTAAAGAGGTGATGAATCGGTACATATTCTTTTTAGGGAGATTTACATCTATATCTTTGTAAAAGTTAACAATTACATCAATATCCTTACAAAATTCAAAATTACTTTAATATCCTTTAAAATTTTTAAAATACATATGTATATCCAAAAACTCATTTTCTTTATGATTTAAGTTCATTTAGATACTAAACCTTTTTTGGATACTGGGGGACTCATCTCCACCCTCCATCTTTATATGATC
>BQNB010008533.1:24867-89618 GCA_026074375.1 Tanacetum coccineum | reverse complement strand
AAGTCTTCTTTTATCCTTATAATTTTCCGTCTATGATTCTTCAGAAAATTATTTGGATTTCACGTGGTGGCTTAATGTTTTTTTAAATTAATCGGACTTGAGTTTTCATAAATTTGACACTCATTCAACGACTACCGCTCTTTAACTAGAACACGGGTCATTGATTGAGGGGGAGAGTGGCTTTTCAAATTCGTGACATCTAACAGGCATTTTTCAACACAAAAAGGTGTGGTAACTAACGGGGTTATGGATTAGGGGTTATGTCAATTGAATGTTCGTTTAGGATCTTATTTGCTATATGTGCTATTTGTATCCTAAGAATTTTAATTGTGAAGGACCAATGGTGTCATGTTCCTAAGTTCATTAATAATTAAGAAAGTTGAAAGAGAGGGACCAAGTGTGTCATTACCTGAAAGTTGAAAGTAGGGATATAAAAGTGGTGCGTTTTGACTAGTCAAACAAGTCAAAAATACTAGTCAAAGTTTTCATCTTTTCTCTCTCATTTTCAAAATACACTCACTTGCGATTTGCTTCTCCAATAATTATTTGTGTGATTTCTTGAGCAGGTATCGATCAATTAGTGTTTATCATCATGTGAATATGCTTTCTCTTGAATATCATGGTCTTAATCAAACTTAATCATCTTGTTCTTAGGGTATACGGACGAAACCATCAACCTAATCGTGGTTAGTGCGTGTTATTGAATTTTTTATGTTGGGTTAGCATTAGAATGATCTAATGATGCTGAGTTATTGCCTGAAATGAATCCCCCGCTTCTAATTGAATGACCCTAGTGCTCGTCGTGTAAAGGTTGACCTTTTAGTCAAAATCTCACACGTTGGATGCGTCTTTTTGGTTGGTTGTGTGTTGTTGTAATTTTAGCTTGTGAATGTACATAATGCTCATTATAAACCTGGTATGTAATGGGTATATGGAAATGAAAAGTTAAATCTGTGTAGTCATGGTTCTTGATTGCGTTTTGGGTTAAAATTCATGTTGCGTTTTGATAAAATCTTCTTGATTGCGTTTTGAGTTGGTGTTCTGGATGCGTTTTGATAATTAGCTCTTGGTTGCGATTTGATAATTAATAATTGATTGCGTTTTGATTTGGGATATTAGATTGCGTTTTGGCTTTTTTCATATGTTGTGTTTTGGTAACATTGCGTTTTGGTCTTGAAGTTGCTGAAGATTGTTGTTTGATTAGAGTGTCTTATCCATTGCCTGTATATCTAGCATGGTTTGTTAATTGCCATTGAATCTTGTGGTTAATTCGGTGTGTCTTGTTCTCTCTTTGATGAGTTAACATCCGTTAACTCAAGAGTTGACCAATCCCACTGATTAACACTATAACATGATCTAAGAGTCCTTTATCCTGGATCTTGTGCATACGTGCATATGCTCTCATCTAACAATGCTTCTCTGCATGTTTGTTTTTCTATGATTGTAACTATGCAGAATCAATGGCTAATGCTGAACATGCACCCGCAATGGCATCACCCGTCCGTACTGATGAACAAATCGTACCACGCAATCGATGGGTGCCAATTGGGAAAATCAATTGCTATCTAAATGAAGAAAAACCTCAACCCAGCCTAATTTTCAAGATTGCTATGGATATTCTCAAGCAAACAAATTTCTTCAGAGCTTTTACAGCTTCATCAACAATACCGGCTATCTATATTCAACAATTCTGGGATACTATTTGCTTTGATAGTAAAGCAGGGAGCTATAAGTGTCAACTGGACGAACAATGGTTTGATCTCACTAAAGACACACTCAGAGATGCTCTTCAGATCACACCAGTCGACAACAACCGGGCTTTCTCTTCTCCTCCAACTCCTGATACTCTTGTTGAATTTGTCAATAAGTTGGGGTATCCAAAGGAAGTCATACACTTGTCTAATGTCACCACTAATGACATGTTCCAACCGTGGAGGGCACTAGCAACCATTATCAATCTGTGCCTTACGGGAAAGACTTCTGGATTTGAAAGGCCGAGAGCCCCAGCGCTACAAATCCTTTGGGGTATTGTCAATCGAGCTCACATCGACTATGCTGAAAGGATGTGGGAAGAATTCACTCAATCCATCCACACCTTCACAGAAGACAAAAGGAAGTTGGCACAACATACTCTGGGGAAGAAGAAAGCAACTCTTATCCTTATTCCAAGTATCAGGTTCACCAAGTTGATCATATTTCACCTGCAACGGCTGCACAACTTCCACCCAAGACCCGAGTCTCCACTCCATTTGCCTACCGAGGAACCTGTACTAGGTCATCTCAAGTTCAGTGCTAAGGGAAGCAAACGAGAAGTCTTTGGGATGACAATACCGAATGAACTCATCAATGATGTCATTCGAGGAGCAGACTACTATGATGCTTATCTTGAAAAAGTTGCACAGCATCAAAGGTACATCGCGGGTGAGGAACTAAGTGATCCTGAATCTCCTGCACCAAAGCCAGCCAAGCTTACCAAACAAGCAAAACCAAAGGCAACTGAGCAATCAACCGTCAAATCTAAAACCAAGGCGTCTAAACCTGCACCGGCCAAACCTAAGGAGAAGAAGCGCAAGCCGGTGTCAGAATCGTCTGACGGCCAACCACTAGCCAAACGAGCAAGACAGGGGAAATTTTAAAAGAAGAGCTGTAAAGAGTTCTAAGCAGTTTTGTAAGAATGAATTCGTTGATGAAGGGGTTCCTGCTGCTAAACCCAGCCTTGAAGACACAGAGGAAGCGATACTGCAAAAGGTATTGCAAGAGAGCTTAACAGATGCATACCCAACTCAAAGGGGTCCTCTCCCTCCGGTGGTTATCAGGGAAACTGACACTGGGAAATTTCAACCACTACCAGAGGTGCCAGGAAAGGGGAAAGAGAAAGTAGGTGAGGAACAAGCGGCCCAAGTTCTCCTCAACCTTCAAACTCCTTAAACTCCAAAAAGAAGAGCGTTGGCCCTGAACAATACATATTTCAGAGACTTCTCACGTTCCAACTGTAACAGCAGGATCGTGGAAGACTCTACTTCTTTATATGTCTAGCTCATGATTATATGGCAGTGATACGAGTTCTGATGAAGAAATGGCGTCATGGTAGCAGTGGGACTGCAAGATTGAAGGCCCTAAGCAGGATCAGACCCTAGTTACACTACTGAAGCCAGGCTGGATCAGACCCTGGTACACCAGATGAAGGCCAGGCTGGACCAAACCCTGATGATGTTGCTGAATCCCTACCGTTACCAACTCCGAGTGTTCTCGCTGGACCAAACCTTGAACACTCGGATGTTGAGATCACTGATCGCTCAAATCAACCACAACCTGAGCATATGGATGAAGGGTTCACAGCCGCGGCATACCCTGATGTACAGGAGAATCTAAAACTAACGGTTGATGAACAGGTGATACCAGAGGAACCTGTCAGCTCTACAGGGACGTTGTCTTCTCTACAACATCTCGCCAAAGACTTTAGCTTTGGTGATCAATTCCTGAATGACAAACCATCTGAGGCCGATAATGAGAAGACAACAGCAGACACTGAGGCTGAATCAATGGTGTCCGTCACTATTCAGCAAGACACCTCTATCATCCCTCCTATGACATCCCCTAGTAATCGATTCTCAGTTTCTAGACCTGAATCACCCAATGTTCATTGGCCTCTAACCAACCACCCAACCACAACTGCACCACCATCCTACCACCAACCCCAAACACAATCTCCACTACTAACTTCACCACAACAAGGTTCTCAGATACCATTCTCATTTATTTGCATGGGCGAACTCGAAAACAACTTAGCAAAATTTGGTGGAGGAAAATCAAGCCCTAGAGACAAGGCTGGACAAGCAAGGGAACCGAATCCATAAGATGGAAAAAATGGACTGGCCCAAAATGATCAGAGAGCAGACGGTGGAGTTTATTGAATCACAGGAGATTGACCAAAAGATTGAGGAATCAGTTAAGGAGGCGGTTATCTCATCAGTCAAGCATGCAATGAGAGATCCTCTTCGTGCTCGCTTCAAGGATCTCCCTACGTTTAACATGAAGGAAATTCTACTCCAACGCATGTTGGAGGAGAACTATGACAAGGGACATGCTGAACACCGAGTAACATATGAAGCACTGCATGGCTCAATCCATCGTGATGAATGTGAGGACTTTGATGAGATAAGCTCAATGAAGGAAACTAAGAAGAAAGGTAAGCAAGATTCTCCAAAGCCAGCCCCTGGGTCGCCACCTTCACCACCACCTCCTCCTCTACCACCGTCAGGCACATCAAGGGCTTCTAGCACAACTGGAGCCTCCGATTCTGCCTAAGCTCCTCCTCTACCACATCCGTCCTCATCCACTCATCAGGGAGATTAGTCAATAGGCACTGCAGCCCTAGGTTCCTCAAAGACAGCTGCTTCAGCTAAATACTTTGCGTGGACAACGACAGACACCCGAATTAACTCAATCAACGTAATCCTGAAAATGACCTATATGGGTATGAAACCACTGCAGAATGAACAAGCAGTCTCTAGTGATGATGAGCCGGACGTAGGTCATATCACCAGCGTCAACTTGAGGCAAAGAGTTGGGGAAACCTCTCACTGAAAGACAGACCGCCACTAGAGCAATAAAAAAGATGATAATAATCCAGAACCTGCTTGGACTATTCCCTCATCTGATCTGTCTATGCAACAACTAACTGGGCCTGCTGCCTGAGTCGACACATGCCCTCCACAGGAAACTCTCTACTATAGCTCAAACCCGGGGACAGAATACGAACAATAATGTACTGCTGTATTGTAAACAACGAGGAAATCCTCGACTCACGTCCCAAAGACCTGGGAAGGCCCTGGTATGTCGAAATCGTCAAAGGTGTTTCAATCATGACGAGATTCCTCCTCCAATTCCAAATGGAAAGAGTTGCCACAAACATTCTCACCGTCAAGTAATGATGCAATCCTCAGGTACAACTCAGCAAGCCACTTCCACTGGAGGTGAACCAGGCCATTAACCATTCAATCTGAACATCCTTCTTCAACAAAGACCTGGAATTCTATGATATGGTCGCAAGATGGCAGACCGGCCCTTTTCAAATCTCGAAGAAGAAGGCGGCATATTACTCCTGATTGTCAGATTGAGATAACTGGTGCCTGATCAGTTCTAGATTGCAAAGGAATGCAAGTATGACATTGCAGCTATGTATGGTATCTCTCATTGGTGGTTTCAAAGACAACGATTCTACATTGACCGATTCTCATCTGAAGGAGACCGCCGAGCAGTAAGGACTCATATGCTATCTTAAGGTCGTTCGAATCGACGTCTTTTCACACGTATGGGTACAACTACATGAAGAAAATAGTCCTTCGTCGAGATGATCTCAAAGAATACGTCATAGCAGAAAGGGACTTCAAACACATGTACCCCAGTGACTTTGAAGATCTGTACTTGTTAAATCTTCAAGGTCACTTGAACCACCTATCACCCGAAGACAAAAAGATTCTAACTACCGCTGTCAACCTATGGACCAGAAAATTGGTTATCAGACATCGCGTAGAAGACTTCCAACTGGGAATTGAGAGTTACCAGACACAGCTAAACCTCACCAAACCTCGATGGGAAGCCACTGATATGATTCAATCAAGCAGACGTACCAGTCATAGACTCACCAAAGTGCAAGTTACATTCCCAGAGACAGATACGGGTCATATGATCATGAGGTTCAATGAAATACACAAGTTTCAGTATGGCACTCTGCAACATATTGATGAAGCGTTGGACTATCGAGTCCAAGGAATACCAGATCAACAGGCTAATCAGGAAGAACACCAGATTTTGGAACGAAGAAAGAAGTTGACAGGAGCAAGGACTCATATTCGCTAACCAGAGAAAGGCTAAAGACATGACTAAGTATCTTTCGAATCTTGAGAGCTTTGTGGGGTGGTACGGATTCCGGGAAGGCGACTACCGTTAAATAAAAGACCGAATGAGGGGTAGTGTAATTATATGTTGTTGTACCATGTACATTTTTATGTAGTGACTAAAACCATAACTTAGGCTTGTATATTAAGTAACTATATGCTTCACATTTGGATAATATAGAACCATACAATCTTTCTCCAAATTTCCTAAACATAGATCATTGAGACCCAAAATCTCAACGGATTTGAAATTTTTGCTCGGGGGAGAAAATGTGATTTAATTATGAAAATCTGATATAAAATGTGATCTTTTAAACTCAAGTGTAGGCTCCTCCATATGTGCTAAACTTTTTTGAATATCGATGCACATATTAAGGGGGAGCGAATGGTATATGATGGCGAAGATAACAGTACCAAAAGACCGACCTCGTATTTACTTTATCAGAGTTATAAGGATGGTATGGTTAGGTACTTGTTCCTATGATCCTGCCAGAGCGGAGGATCTACACAGGACAATCCACTAGTTATGTAGAAAAGTTTCTTAGGTATGATTACAAAAAGGAGTAATGTGAGATAAGGGAATAAGTGCAGACCGAGATGGAGCAGTACTGGAATAAACCCACCAAGGTTCCTAGTAATGAAGTCTCGGTAAGCACTGAAGGGGTGAAAGAATGAAAAAGATTGTTAAGATAAAAGGGTGAAAAGAAAGCAGCCCTCATTAAACATAGGACAGAAACCGGGTCATATACATATGCTGTCAGAATCACAAGGTTTTGACTGCTTACATAGAAGACAAGTATCTGGACCAGTGATACGCTGACACACCTGCCTAGCTACTCAATAACCCTCAACAGGATCTTGTTTATTTCCACGAGATCAATACAATTCTATCGTCCTCCACTCCGAGTTTAAATGCTATTAGAAAAGGTGCAGTCTCTCATCCTCCGACTACTAAAAACCAAAAATGCACAATTAGTGCTATGAGCCTTTAGATCATCCAAAATCTCGTTAGGACACTTATCCATTAATGTGCTTTGTTTCTCACAGCAACTGGATGTGACAACAAGTAAAAGATTTAAGAGACCTTCTTCGCATGTATCACATGGTATTGCCAAACATCTGATTATAAACGAAGAGTATCTCACTAAATGAAGATGGGAAATCCTTCTAGAGCCAACATCAAACCAACAAGCTCTTGTAAGGTGTACATGTGTAGATCCACTATGATTAAACTTGTGACAAATGGAAAGCAACGATGGTACGCGATTCCTTGTGAATCAAACTTGTTCAGGTTGTGAAACTTGACGGATTCGTAATTGGAAAACCATTCGATATGCTCAACAACTGATTTTTCGATCACATTGACTGGGTATATCTTTCAAAACAAATGTTATTTCACAATGAAATTTTATTTTGTGCTATGAAAACTCTATTCGAAGTGTCACAAAGAATACTTTCATCAAGTAAACACGTCGATTTTGATTTTCAAATCAATTTTTCTCTCAATCGGTAAGATATGTAACTAACCGATTCACTCTTACGTGTTGTCCTGCTTGAGATGTTTCCGATACAGAGAACTAGGCAAGTATGGAGATTTGGATGGTTTACACCATTAGATGATCTGATACTTATACTGGAAATCCTGTCAAGGAGATTCTTCTAAGTTGAATATACCTGATCACAGGTCGGTCCTCACAGAACCGGGGTTAATTCAACCAAACACGGTCAAATGACAAAGCCATATTCGCCCACACCCTTTATTGCTAACTGTTTTAATTCAAGGATCAAGCCAAAGATGAGATGGAGCACCTCGTTCACAGATGGAGTCAATTCACCTACCCACAGCTCATCAACTTAATGCTTCCAAGTAAAGGACCATCATGACCAAACAGAATGACCTACACACAGCTTCCGCAACTCTGAGAAGTAGTAACATGATCAAGAAAAGTTGAAGCATGTGGGTCCGAATGGTCACAAATCACATAAGGCACATGATACTTAACAATCTGATCAATGAGATTTAAGATGAAAGATATCTCAAAGAAAGGCTCAAAGATCGCACAAGCCTAAGGAAAAATCCTCAAAAGTGTCACTACATAAATGTACAAAGACATCAAAAGATGAAGAATTCATAGACTTCGGCTACAGACAGAAGGTCCAATGAAGTAAATGCTAGAATTACGAATGTAATTATCTGGGTGACCTCCCCTTAGGGAGATTGTTAGGAATATGAAAAAACTCGTCACCCCCGTGTAGCGGTTTAGTATAGGCATAGCTTCGTATTAGAAAGTAAGTCGTATGGTTTTGGTATTGACCGGTCTTTACCAAGTGTAAGCCCAAATCCAGCCATAATGCTCACCAACACTTGTATATATACCCCTTCCCACCCATGGAAGGGTGATGTTTCATTTCAAGCTAATACAATTATCTTGACCTTTTCTCTCCAAGAAAGACAACTTTCTCTCTCTAAGAAAAGTAGCCAACCCCATCATCTCTTGCATGTGTTTATATAGCATGTATACTACATGAGCAATATTATAAATACAGTGTAGAGTAACTTGTTCTCTGAATATGAAAGTGAAATTACTAAGGATGTAAGGTCATAGGTAGAGGAATTAGGAAAGAAAGGTTTTATTATGTGCTAAATTAGGAAATAAGCTAAAGAAAAAAATTTGTCATAGGAACGATTGATGAAAACTCCACGTTGTCTGGCATAGGATATAGGTCACAGCAAATATGCGTCACTCATTAATCGTTAGCATCTAATTGAATATTTAAAAACTTACCTAAGCTTAAGTTTAATCAACACTTCTGTGATGCTTGCAAAATTGGAAAGCAAGCTCACGCTAGTCATAAGGCTAAGAATATAGTCTCAACGACTAGATGCTTAGAACTCCTTCATATGGATCCACCGTACGGAGTTACGGAGGAAACAGCTACACCTTAGTCATAGTAGATGACTATTCTAGATATACTTGGACTAGATTCCTTAAGGATAAAACCAAAGCTTTCGATCAATTCGAAATATTTAGTAAGAAAATTCAAAACCAATTAGGATGTACAATAGTGTCAATAAGAACCGACCACAGTAGGGAATTTGATAATGAGGTGCAATTTGGAGAGTTTTGTAATGCCAATGGTATTACACATAACTTCTCAGCTCTACGCACTCCTCAATCAAATGGCGTGGTTGAAAGGAAAAATAGGACACTTCAAGAAATGAGTAGGACTATGTTGAATGAGCAATCGTTACCACAAAAGTTTTGGTGTAACGCAGTAGACACTTCAACATACATTCTCAACCGAATCCTAATTAGAGCCATCTTAGGAAAACACCTTACGAACTCTTAAGAGGTAGGAAACCTACTTTAGATTACTTTAGAGTGTTTGGAAGCAAGTGCTTCATTTTAAACACTAAAGACTACCTTACAAAGTTTGACCCAAAGTCATACGAAGGTATCTTTTTAGGTTACTCTCAAAATAGTAAAGCCTACATCATCCTAAATAAACACACTAGGAAAGTCAAAGAATCACTTAACGTGACATTCGATGAAACTCCTCCACCCTCTAAGACATCACCCTTGGTGGATGATGACTTAGATGAAGAAGAAGCAATTAAGGTTACCGAAAAGAAAAACCTAGAAAATGACATTGTGGATGAAACTTTAGAGATTGACGAAATAGTCAATATTAAGGAATCTAGGAACCATCCATTAGAAAATGTCATAGGAAACCTTAACCAAAGAACCCTTAGATCACAAGCCCAAAACCAAAGTAACTTTTTTTTTATCAACTATAGAACCTAAGAATGTGAATGAAGCCTTAACGGATGATAGTTGGATAGTCGCTATGCAAGAAGAATTAAATCAATTCATTGCTAATAACGTTTGGGGGTTATTCACAACCTAGTAAATAACAATTTTATGAACTAAAGTGGTGTTTTAGAATAAGTTAGACGAGAAACGGTAATTGTTTCTACAAAATAAAGGCTATGTTAGTTGCTCAGGCTATAATCACAATAGGGCATCGATTATGATGAAACTTATGCCCCAGTTGCTAGACTTGAGTCAATAGAAACTATTAGCTTATGCATAGCATTAGACTTTAGCTATTCAAATGATGTAAAAAAGTGCATTCCGGAAAGTTTTTATCAATGAGTGTATAGCGTTCACAATCTCTAGGATTCACTGACTTTGAAAAACCGGACCATGTTTTTAAACTAAAGAAAGCTTTATATAGTCTTAAACAAGCACCCAAAGCTTGGTATGATAGACTAAAAGCTTTCTTTATTAAACATGAATATAAAATAGGAATGGTAGATAACACTCCTTTTACTAAGAAAAAAAGTTCTAACCTCATCATCGTTTAAATATATGTCGACGACATTATATTCGGTTCGACTTGTCAAGACATGTGTGATGAATTTTCCAAAATCATGCATGACGAGTTCTAGATGAGCATGATGGATGAACTTAACTTCTTCCTTGGACTATAAATAAAACAAATGGAAGATGGTATATTCTTTAATCAATCTAAATATATTAAAGAAATGCTTAAGAAATTTGGCCTAGAAGAATCTAAACCAATGAAAACCTCCATGTCCTCCGATACCAAACTCATGAAAGATGAAGAGTGTGAGTCGGTAGATAGTACCAAGTATTGAGGCATGATAGGTAGTTTACTATACCTAATGGCAAGTAGGCCCGATATCATGTTTAGTGTCTGCCTTTGTGCCCGCTTCCAAGAGGCTCCCAAAACCTCTCACCTTGAAGCGGTTAATTTATCTTCGATACATTAAAGGCTCTACGCACTTAGATTATGGTATCCTAAATGACCTCACCGCATCGAAAACATAGTATATGCTACTCTGATCATGCGGGAGATTATGTGGACCGAAAGAGCACTAGCATTATATGTACGTTCGTGGGATGTTGTTTAACATCTTGGTTCTCGAAGAAACAAACCGCTCTTGCTATATCCACTACCGAAGCCGAATACGTAAGCGCCAGAAAGGCAAGCAACAAACAAGCCTAGGAAGAAACGAAGCTCTTAACGACTACAATGTTTCGAAACTCGATGAAGTCCCGATCATGTGCGACAAAAAAGGCGCGATTGAACCTTAGCAAAAACCCGGTGCAAGAATCTCGATACCAAACGCATCGAAATTCGTCACCACTTTCTTCGTGATAATGTCCAGAAAGGAACATAACATCATTCGAAAAAGTGCCGTCCCTCAACAACATCGAACGACATTCTTTACTAAAACCCCTTAAACTTGAATCGTTTAACTATCTACGTCTTGGTTTAGGAATGATGGAACACATTTCATAAATCACATTAGTCCGCTTCTCCTTCTTCTGTCTCAATTCTAGTCCGTGTTCTACTCCGTGTCGTGACAACTTAAATACTTCATCCGAAGTACTTTAAGCATTTTTAATGTACTCGAAAGCAAATTAAAAATGTCACTCACTTTAGTAAAATTTTCATTCAAAAACTAAGTCCCAAAACCCTTCGCTTGAGGGCGGACCCCATCACAAGGCGACCTCCACCAATATATTTGGGACCGCCAGACGATATGGGACCGCCATCAGCAGACACTAAAATTGAACACTTAACTTAAAAAATTTCAAAACACAAAAACAAACACCCCCTTTCATATCTACAACGACGAACACGACTCAAACCACCAAAAAACTCAAAATCACCCATTAAAACACTAATTGAAGATAAAATCAACACCTACAATCATTCACAACATCTTAAAGATCATCAATTGTAAGTCATTTCATCTATTTTCTTTCAATTTGAGTCTAGGGTTCATGATGAACACAAAAATTGAAATTGGGGATTTTTCATTTTTCTTTCAATTTTGTACAATTAAGACTACTAGGATACAATGTATAACTAATATGCTTCCCGTAGACATAGGATTTGCATACATTTGTGAGTTTGTTGAAAAATTAATTTCGAACCAAAACCCCAATTTTATTTTCAAATTACTCACGTTAGGAACATAATAAAATTGTGGTTATGCATTGTTAATACAACTTAAAAACGTTTTCAAACACATGCATAATGATCTCATGAACAAAGGTCGAGATACATAATTCATATGTATTTTTCGACATGTTTGGATGAGCAAAATCAAACTAAGGAGCGTTTGGATTAACTCTTAAGATTTTAATTTTTAGGTCGAGTTAATCGTTACTCCACATTTGTTACATCTAGGCACACTAGGCGCGAACTCAAAATATCAACACATATGTAAGACATTAAAATATGACTTTGATTGTTTTATTTTAGGTAACAATGCCTCCAATTACCGCACTAGATCATCAAAAGACCCAAAACTACATTCCACTCATATCAAATGAATTTAATCAACCATTACAAAACACAATTGCTAGTCTTGAAAAATGATATTTTCATGAGGGTAGGGTTGTGAGTTAAAATATTAAAAACATGAGTCACATCTGTGCTAAATTTGAATCAATTAATTTTGACAATTTGTTGAACATAAACGAACAAATTGTTCCCCATTTTGTTCTCGAGTTCTATAGTCAACTAACTTTTGATTATAACTCCACGGGTCATTTTGTGGTCAACTTTGTTATACAAAGTAAGTCATTCTCTCTCACTCATGTGAGGAATTCGGTCAAAATCTTAAAAAATACGGTTCCAAAGGTCAAGTGGTCTCACTCGACATGTGGTCACACGACTAACTTGTCAATAAGTGTTTCCGAGTAAAGGTCGTTATAAAACCCCTATCTCTCGCTTCTCCAAGTGTCCGTCAAGTCTCTCATTCAATTCAAATTCCTCGACAAGGACAAGATACTCTTACTAAAAACAAAAAACCATGCGTCGACAAACGAAATCTTAAACTCGCGAATTCACCTCATATGAAACCAAGGTTTGATATCATTCGGAAAACATCATTTTGTCATAGGAGGTCATAAGGAACATGTCTCTGCTATCTTTGTCATATGCCTTTTATGGCATTGAAACCTCCACTCCGATACAATAAAGCATTCACATTCTCAAAAGAATGGAAAAACTCGAAGCAAACTAACGAACAAACTAAGGAACTCTTACCTTATGGAACGCTTTTGACTAGATTGTTCAAACATGTTGTGTCCGTCTTTCCTGAGCTAGCAATTGATCCCTACATCTCACATGATCGAGTCATGCATCCCCTTGCTCCTCATTATGAGCGAAAGAATTGACCGGATCGTAGCAAGAAAAGACCTCATGAATCAAATGCTAGCTCTTCCTCCACCACTTTAAATTATCCATCCTCATCTCATCCGTTGGATGACACCTTTGATGAAAATGATGATGAATCATTTCATTCCAACTCTTCATCTCCGTCCCAAAACATCTCCTCATCGTCCAATGTTGTCTCTAGAGTCTGTCAAAACCCTCCTCATGAAAGTCATAACTTGAACACATATCTCTCTGAAACTATAAATCTTCAAACTTAACAACGAGATGCTCACCAGGAAGGGTTAAGGTCAATTGGACAAGCTTTCAAGAACATGATGGGTGGAAAACGGAAGTGAGCATGGTGGCATAACTACTAAGAGGCTATTATTATTATTATTATTATTATTATTATTATTATTATTATTATTATTATTATTATTATCTTTGTTGTTTAATACATTATGTCTCTTAATATATTAGGACTAGGAATGGCACATGACAATTACATTTGACTTTGATGACTCTCATCATCCTATCAATGTTCTATGATTAGCAAACTTTATGAATGTGATATGCGAACAATGCCACTACTTGCTAAATGATTTGTATGCTAATTTAAGAGCACATATCATTGCTTGAATTAGTTGATTATTGAATTTGGTAGATGCCGAAATCACTGGACTTAAGAAAAAGGAAAAGCTAGAAATTTTCATTCTTCCATAAAACGGCCCCCATAAATACCTGGCGGCTCCCCAATATATTTAGGACCGCCTGGTGATATGGGACCTTCGCCAGGGGGAACAAAAATTTTGAGTTTGCCTCTTTTTCTGTATCTTTGACCTCCTACCTACATTCTCAAGCTGTCATTTCCCTGTTTAGCTAAACCATTTTGGCATCCTCTTCCATCCAAACCATGCTTTGCCATGTTATACCATCTTTTCCATTATTTAAATCATCAAATTCTCATACCTCACTACCACCCTCACCTTCTTCATCCTCTTCTTCTTTATCATCAATGTCTTGCTCAAACCACCATTTCAACTTCTCTAGAAAACCAAGAATGTCAGTAAGACAAGTATGGAAACACAAAACATCCACTCTAAATCATCACCTCCTTCCTAAAAAGACTCACTTCCACTTCCTCTAAGAGTCTACTTACAACCTCCCTCACCACCATCATACAATCCCTTAAGAGATCAAATGATCAACCAACTCCATAACATCTCCACCATCCTTGATTCACACACTAATCCATCCAATGCCTACATTTATGCACCACCTTCACCACCACCACAAAAAAATCATCCTCCTTCTCATGCTCAAGTTGAATTTCACTCAAGCTTTTGTCATTGTTGCAAGTTTTCTAGACACCAATTCCATTCCTTGAGAAATGAAAACAACTTCATTTACTTTCTTCTTACCCGTCTCATACCTCAAACTCGTGTCCCTCAAAATCAGATGTCACCAACCCCTTCTTTTTCCCTCTTTAATTAATCATTCTCATATGATTAATCTACCTAAATAATCAACCTTCCATCTTTTGATTATGGCATCTTCTACATTCCAATAATCCACTAGTGTAGATCTATGCCTTATTATGTATTTATGATTATCTACTTTCTATTGTAATGATTCATACAAATATTGTATGAATTTGTCTTAGCTTGTATTAGCTCTAGTTTTATTTTATGTTGTATGAATGTATTAGTTGCATTTGCTATTGTATGAGTTTCTTAATTGTTGAATGAAAATCTCTTTTGGGTGACTTAAATCTAATGTGTTGCTTAAAAGATATTTGTCTTGCACTTGTATCTCTAACTTTGTTTTGTAGCAAACAATTTTCGTAAGATTGATCCCTTGGTGCCCTGAACGAGGGGGAGCATACATCAAGGGGGAGTCTTGATATCGTCGATTTCTTTCTTCCTACAACTACTCGACGATCATTCTTTTTGAATTCGACAAAAAAAAGGGAGAAATGGAACAAAACTCATTAATAATGTGTAACTATTAATTTTATACAAAATAAGTTTATATTTTGTCATCATCAAAAAAGGGGAGATTGTTATTACAAATAATGTCTAAAAACGTTATTTATATTTTTCGACCTCTCAACGTTTTGATAATAACAAAATGTAAAGACGTTGACGATAAAATTAAACGTTTACAAATTATTAATCGTAAAATTCAATTTCTAAGATTAGTAATCACTTAAGGTATGAACAAACAAATCATTGATTTGAATATAATAGCATGTATAATATATATATAACTAAAACACCAATGATCAAATAATATAAGAAGTAAGTATTCCGTTAAGAAATGAAAATCACTTTAGGAGAAGTGATGACCAAACCTTCCCGAGTCGTATCTCGACGAAGCGTGAATTGAGAATCGGTTAAGTTCGTGATCGCATGATTTGAATAATCACTATTTTGGGTTTTTTGATTCTATTTCTACTAGTGAAACGCAGAAACAAATAAAGGCAAGCAAACAATTAAAGCAAATAAGGATTTAAGCTAAAAATGATAACGGGAATTCTAAAACGCGACTAATTACCTAAACTATTAAAATTTAACCCTAAATTTTTTTTATAAATCCAAAATGACTAAAAATAATTTTAGAAAAAAGAATTATATTTTTTTGATTTTTTTTTATGAATTAAAAACTATTTAAATCTAGAAAAATGATTAAAAATATTAAACTAATTATAAAAATTCTGAAAAAATTACTGAAACTTTGAAGTATTGCTAATGAAATGGTAAAAAGAAAAATCAGATAAGCACTCGTAATAAGCTAGAAATCAGCTGATTAAGCTAATAAGCATAAACTGTAAAATGTATATTAATAATTAAGTGTGCAACGTAATAACAGAAAAGTCCCAAGGGCAGTTGGTATGGAGAGTGTGTGTTAAAGCATTGGGGGTTAAGGTTGAGGTCCTGGGTTCGACCCTGGGGCTTCCCTATACTCCCAATGTTTTTATTTTTGAAAATTTCTTTTTGGAAAAGCTTTATACCACTAAAATAAGAACTTTTTGTAAATGGACTTTTTCTAAAAACCACTAATAAGCCAGAAATAAGCTACTTAAAACTGACAGAATTACAAACTAAACTATATGATTAATAAGCAAATCTGTTTTGGCTTTTTAGGACTAAATAAGCAACTAAGAAAGCAAATAAGCAAAAGTCAGACCTAGACTAATCCCTAATAAGCTTGAGACCAAAAATAAGCTAATCAAAGTAGCTAAAAAGCAGTAAATGCTATAGATAGGATAACTCAAAGCACATCGACATGAAGGATAACAATAACTTATGTTATATTTATAGGGACTATAAGCACTGGATAGAAGCTTAAGGAAAAAAACAGAATTTAGAATCTATCTAAGGGAACACAATATAAGACTGGAAATAAGTAAACTTTGCCCTAGATAACTAGAAAAAAGGCTAATGAAAACGGAGATCATACTTATTTTTGGCATTTTATTAGAATGATACATGGGAACTTGCAGTACTAAAACTTAAGACTAAAACGATTTTTTACAAACTAGAAAGTGATAACAGATGAGGACTAGCTATTGATAAGTAATTTAAACAAAGATTATCCTAATATTAAGCAAAACACAAATGGTCTGCCAAAATCATGCTTTTACGAAACAAAACCACACATTTGACTCGATTTTTTTGTCTAAAAGTTTTTCAAAGGTTTTATGAATATAGTAACTCAAATTGATGCTCATGATGCTTAGGAGATCATTTGAACTCAAATAATAACCCATACCTTAAATTATCTTAGAAATTTATCCTAAGCAATTTAAAAAAATCAAGACTAGCAGACTTGCACAATTGGTTAACAAGCTAGAAAAACTACTTTTAGACTTTTAAAAACTAAATCATAGACTTAATAAGACCTAATTGAAACTGAATTGAAAACTAGAAAAGATTTTGAAACCTCATTTAAAACCCATTTTAAAGCTTAACCCAAACACTCCTTTAAAACTTATGAAACTTATTTTAAGCTCACTCAGACCTAGATAAGCTTAGATTTTGAAACAGATAGAGTACAAAGCTTATTAAAGACTATTAAGCAAAAGTTTAGGAAATTTAAGCACTAATTAATAAGCTACACTAATAAGCATATTTTTGGTTTTTCTTAACAGTTTTTATGAAAACTAAACTAAAATTCAAAACAGATTATAAAACTCTTAATATGAAAACAAATAAGCTAAATGAAAACAGAATAAGCACAACATTTTAACATATAGAAGCAGAAAATAAGATGATGAGTAGGAAAAATCAGACATAAGACTCTAATATTTAAAGTAAAGAAATAGTACCTTTGTCCCAGCTAAACAGGGACTTAAATGCTCTTAAGAGCTTAAATCAACAAGCTCCAGCTTGTTAAAACAAGCTGGTATGGTCTATAAGCCCTTCCCTTTTTGGCTTATCTTCCAAAATTAGCTGAGGTATATTTAGGGGTGGAATATGGTTAAGTTCTGACTCAGTTAAGCTTTAAGGGCTTAACTAAATTCAAGCTAGCTTATTAAGTACAAGGAGCTTATTAGAGCTTATTAAGTGATAACCAAAACATTCTAGCTTAAATTGCATATAAGTGTAAGAAGTGAATTCAAATATTAAAAGTAAAACTTCAATTTTATTAATATAGAAAGAGTTACAAGGCTTCAAAAGAAAATACAATAAGCAAAAAGTTTACAATAAGCTACTAATACTTAAAAATAAGCTAAAACTAGATGCCCCCTTTTCTGTGGTGAGGTTCTCTCACTTATTAGCTTCAGAGGGAAGGTTCAGAACCCTAGGAAACGTATGAGCTTCAATCTCATCCAATCCAATCGTGACAATTCCACACAATCATTGTAACCCTTGATTTGAGTGCCACGTCTCATCCACCAATAGAAACGCTGGGATTGCCAGCGTGGCCTACCAAAATTGTCATGGCATGCGTCATTGACCTTCTAGAAGGGTTGGAGAGGTTGTAGGAGTGTGGATTTTTACCCTGGTGTGTGTGTCCTGTGTAAAAATGAGAGGGAAAAGAGGTAAGGGATAAACAGTAAATTTGATTATAACATTAGGGCGTTAACCCGGTTTTACAAGTTTAACATGGGTCCAGGGTGTGGGATTGGGCTTTTGTATAATATCTTGGGCCAAGGATTGGATTTTAGGAATTGGTATAGGACTTGGATTTTTACTTATAAAAGGCTTAGTGATTAGGATTATATTTAGTGTAATATAGATACAAGATTAGTGGGCTGACCCGGCCCAATAAAATGGGTACGGGTTGGCCTATCAATAATGTATATGCCTTCGGTTTCGATTTCTCGTACTCTTTCCATTCCCATGCTCGGTTTTGTCTGTTTTGCTTCGTTTTTGTCCTTTTGTGCAATATCCGTTACCTGCAAGACACAATTCACAATACAAACGAATACAATGCATTTTTCTGTATTTATTGGTCATTATTGGTCTTTTTATCTCGTTTTATTAGGCAACAGGTATGTGTATTTAAGCACATACCAATCATTAAGCATGATTAGTGATCAAGAAAATATTTTTCTCTTATCCATTATACTTTTACAAAAGAATTCCACAAAACTAATTATACAAAATGTTTTTTAATTAAAAGAAAAGTTTTATTAAAAACTTAGAATTAAAAATTTAAATTTTCCCCCCAAAACGAAAGCTTCTATACCAGATACAACTTTCCCCACAAAAAGACAAAAAGGAAGCGTAGTCTACTTGGCGACCTCCTTATAGGCTTGGCGGCCCCCTTATATATTTGGGACCGCCGAAACCGCCGCCAGTGACCGTTGGATTTTCCTACCTATAAATACGGCTCCACTCCTTGTAGAAAATCAGACCTCTTTGCATGAATTTTCTCACACTTCTTTCTCTCTCTAAAAACCTTCTTTTTCTCACTAAATATCTTGATCACTAACATCTATTGATCTTGTTTCAAGTGATCTAATCTCTTCTTCTCGTCTCTTCCCTCTCATTCAAGTGCAAGAGAAGAACACTCGTATTCACCAAGAAACAAAGTGTTGATTAGTGATCTCTCCTCTTTTCTTCTAAGTATCAAATCTTTATTGTAATTATCTTGTGTATTTGTGTAATTCGGATATTGTGTAAATCTGATAGTGTAGATCTAGTGATCGTGTAGTGATTGTGAAGTGGTAGATTAGTTCTAGCTAAGATTAGGACTCGACATTTAGCTTAGTATCAGAAAATAACGTAAGCGACGTGTAAACGGTTTTCTCTGCCTGAAGGGAGCTTGTTGACATAGTGAAATCTTGAGTAGGATACTCGGGGAGTAGAGTAGGGCGAAGAAGAGCTTCGTAGCCGAACCACTATAAATCTTGGTGTCTTGGTTTGATTGTTCCTTCTCTTATCTCTTTATATTGTTGTGATTGTTATTTACTATTAGTTTAGACATTTACTTGATTGATTCATATTGTTGGTTGGTTAAACATACTACTCGAATCTAAGTATTTTGAAAGCAAAGTTTTAAAATGAAAATGAACCTGTAAACTATTCAACCCCCCCTTCTAGTTTCCACAATGTATTTGAGCTTTCATGATGTCTTTATAAATGGCAGTCGAGTATGAGCATGTGGCTTTAACTGGATGTCTTGAATCTGCATCTCCTTGCTCCATGGTTGCTTCGTCATCAATCAAAAAATATATTTGAAAAGTCATTCGATGTGTTCGATCACAAAAGGGTTTTGAACATATCGAAAGTGTTATAAATTTTAAAAACATCACAAAACCATGTTTCAAAATAGTTAATCAACATGCTCGAGAAATCAGTTTTTGAACATGTTGATAGTTTTAGATTGCGAAAACCATCCGTCAATTCATATACTAGAACAAGTTTGATTCATATAGAACCGCAGCATCGTTTCTTTCTAGTTGTTACAAGCTTGATCCATATAGAATCGCACAAGTCACCTACCAAGAGCTTGTTTGATGTTGGCTCTAGCAGGGTTTCCATCTTCATTGTGAATACTTAAGTATCACTCAGATGTTCTGGCAATATCACAAGGATATTGCGTAGGAATCTTAAGATATTTACTTGTTATCATATTGTGTGATTTAACAAGTATATTATAAATTAGTGTCCTAATGAGATTTATGGATGATCTCTTTGGCTCTAGACTTAATAGTGCACCTTTAGTTTTAGTAATCGGAGGCTGGAGCTGATTGCCACCTTTTCAATACCAACTAACTCGGAGTGAGAGAGTCGATAAAAATGTGTGAATCTCCGAGAGTTTTGAAACAAAGTCTTTCTGATTTTAAGTAGTTGGGAAGGGTTATGCATTGTGTCACTAGGTCCATGACGGCTATCTTCAATACCAGACAACAGCTTATTGTTTTGACAGTTATGTTTTGGACCCAGGGGGTTTATCTGCTAAGTAGATGGAGGACTTCTTTCTTTACACCTTTATCCTTAAATTCTTTTTCATCTTCAACCCTTTAGTGCTTACCGAGACTCTTGATAGTACTTGTTGGGTTTGTTCAGTACTAGTCCATTCTCAGTCGGAACTTATTCCCTTGTTCATTGCAATTTTACTCCTTTTGTAATCATTACATAAGGACTTCTACACTAACTAGTGGATTATCCCTGGGTAGATCCCTCTGGTTCTGGCTGGATCATGGGAATGAATACCTAATCCTAATCACCTTATAATTCTAAGTAATTACAAACTTGGTCGGTATTTTGGTAATATTCTAGCCTTAAAATTTTTGAAAACATCGATCAAGTACTTTGTGATATAAATCAAAAAATTTAGTACCTCGATGGTTTTATTTTCAAAATTGCTCCCCCTCAAACATGTGCATATTGATATTTGAAATATTAGCAATGAAGGTATGAGCTCGCCACTTGAGTCCTTAAGATCAATCTGTAGCCATATATTTTAATCACATTTTTTCCCCTTATCAAAAATCTTAAATCTTTTAATATTTTGGATATTAATTGATTAAATATAATGTTATCGAGGAGAAAAAATGTTTTCACAATTATTTACAAGCGAATTAGGACATTTTTCATGCTCCCCCTCCAATTGATAAGGCGTTTTTATATCTTATATATATATATATATATTATATATGATATATAAAATTTTATATATCGTGTTGAGTATGTTAATTTATAAATTTGAATTTAATGAAAATTCTTGAAAATTCATACTCCAAACACTATTTATACTGCCTATTATTATAAGTCTAAACTAATATTTCACACTATTTCAAGATAAGATTTTTAGATAGGACCTGACGTTCATATTGTGCGCGTCATTAGTTTGTAGTCCATCTCTAGTTCCCTTGCACTAACTAATCACTCCAGATTTCTAATGATTTCCCTTTCTCTCAGCTGCTTATTGATCTACTCAATCATCAGACTCGACCTCCTTTGGTCAACAGCCGTCCACTTTCTCTTTGGCATCTCTGTGTTGTAATTCAGACAAAAGTTGAGTACTCTATGATGCATTTCATTGCGAACAGACTTGAGTGTGTCGTCCGAGAACTTTTATAGCTCATCAGCTCGCAATACTCTTTTCTGTTTGTTGAGATCTTCATAAATAATTCCTGGTGGGTCGTATGATGGAGTGTAGGGTTCTTTAAATTCAATCTCTGGAAAGGTCTTTTAAGGTCTGGTGATGTTAAGTTTCTTCTGGTAACTCTCTACACCAAGCTGTAAGTCTTTAACACGTCTCTTGAGGATTAGGCTTCTTGTGAACATTCAAAGAGCCACAATAAAGTCAACAATATCACTCCCATCGAGATGGAATAGCTTGTGTTGAACAGCAAGAAAAAACATATATTCAATGTCTTCCAGGCGTAGATCAACAAAGTCATCTTCTTTAAACTTATAAAGCTGTTGATCAGATCTTTTCACCAGTATCTATTCCAAGTGACCATATCCATGTAATTTCTTGACACTAACACACTTCAAACCAAGAATCGCCTTAGTAGAGTAAACATTATTCTTGAAAAATTTGCTTATCTGAGATCGATACCATAATTTACGTCTTTTACCCCAGTGCTTGATTCTCTTTTCAGCATCTTTGTCATACGCATGCTTGATGGTACTCCAAAGTGAAGGGACCATATCTTCAATTCCCTTGATCTCATACCTAGCAGCCTTTGTCTTCGTAATGGATGTGGTGTATGTTACCTCTGGATTAGAAGTCTTCAAATACTCTAGATCATTGTTGAAGAAGTATTCAGCAGCCGCGGTTCAATGACCTGGGGGACCTTGTAGAGGAAGAGGCTCAGATAGATCAAATGGGTAACGATCTCCTTCTGGATTATTCCAATCGAGCGTTGAAGCACTCTTGGAAGTTCAAGTTCAATACTACTAGAGCACGTGCCTTTTAATAGGTTGAAGGCAGGTTCTAACAAGATATCTTGATTGAGATTTTCTATCTTGAGTCTATTCAACATGTACTTGGAGAGATCTATAGGGGTGGCCATGAGGTCATTGAATGTGAGAGGATCCTTTGTTGCAGAGACCATATGATTGAACCAAGGCTGTTCTGGTTGATCAAGTATAACCTGACGCTTGTTCTATTCAGGATCAGGAGTAGGAGGCCTTGAAGGTTGTTTGAACCATTTAGGATTTGGAGTCTTTCTTGTTTTAGGTTCTGAGGCAACTTGTGGTTGATCATCATCACGAACCACATCATCATCTGCATCATCCATAACCATCTCAGCAATAGGTTCTTCAACTGGTTCCTTAGCCAAAGCAGACTTGCCAGTTTTAGAGCCTTTAGATGGAGCTTTACCTTTAGGGGTTTCCTTGATAGTGGATGGCTTCTTGGAAGACTCAGACTCTTTGGTTCTTCTCCTCTTAGTTGTCTTACCCTGGTTTGGTCTAGCTGGAGGACCTTCATCATCATCATCATCGTGCTTTCTCTTATGGTCTTTAACTGTATCAGCGATACCCTTATCCATTGCATTTTCATCTTCAATCAATGATTCCATGAGTGCATGGTACAATTTATGATTGGCAGGATTTCTGTTACATGACTTGTTTGCATGCATGGATTGGTAGATTGCACTTTTCAGATCATACTCTTTAATCTTGAGAATCTCCTCAGGACTTTTCTCATATTCTTGTTCCAGATCAACGGTTAGAATCAGTTTCTTGGGTACTTCAGGGATTTGTTGTAGAGAATATTTGTGAATAAGATCTACTATATGTTTCTTCAGTTCCTTTTGAAAAACATCCCCAACTTTATATCCCAGATAGTTGTATACAACAATTGGAACTTAGGACTTGAGAACAGTAAGAGCTTTAGCAGAGTGATCAACAGTTTTAGCTCAGACACATCTGTTTCCAATTTTGTAACTCTTAGTTCAACAGCAGTGAGTGCATTGGATTCGAGAATAACAGTGGTGACGGTTGGAGCATCAGTTGTGATTGGTGGTGTTGGGATTGGTGTTGGAGTTTGTTGTACTGATGAGATGATAGGTGTCACTTAAGATGAGGAGACAATGGTGAAAACTGGAGTTACAGTGAGAATTTCTGGTATGGGTGGAAGATTGGTTGTTTTTGGAATCACTAATACAGGAACATTCTGTACTGATGGAGACTGGATCTAGGGAGTCTCTTGTTGGATGGGAATATCTAACAACGAACTAACATCTATATCTGCAGAATCCTTAACAGTGTTAACTAATGAAGAATCAGAAGAAAGTTTAAGGAATTGATCACCAAAACCTGAAGAAACCGATAAGCTTGAGCTTGATGGTGGGAGTTTGGTTTTCTTGGTATCATCCTTTGCTTTTAAAGTCTTTTTAGCTTCTTCCTTTGCTGCATCAGTAACCTCTTCATCACCTTTATTAGACTTTTCAACTTCAGCATCTTTCATTTCTACATCCTCAACTTTGCGCACATGTATCTTGTACTTATAAATATCATCTTCATCAGATTCAGTTTCGTCATCTTCATCATCAGTATCTTATGTATCACTGACATGATCATCGCCTTCATCATCAGCATCACCACCTTTGTCATCCTTCTCAACATCATCATTATCATCATCTTCATCTCCTCATTCAAGAATAACCTTCTCTTCAGTAATGTCCTTCTCCTCATCAGGAACCCTGTTTTAGCACTAGTTCCTTAACTTGAGGTGGTAGAGACTACTGTAGACTCTTTGGGAACCCGTGGTATACTACCATTTCCTTTACTGGAGCCTCCAATACCTGGTTTTCTCTTACTGGACTTTCTGCTTTCTTAGAGTGCTTGCATGATATCAGCAGCTTCTTGTTCCGTTGGAGTAAGAGATGGAATACCTTTGAGCTTTTTGGGAGGATCAGAGGTCTCTTTGCCTGATCTTCTTCTTCTAGCAGATTTGGGTACTTGTTCAGTCATGATCCTAGCATGTGTAGCATGGACTTTCTTAGCTGCTTTTGCTTTTTCAGCTTCAGTTTTGCTGATGGGCTTACCTAACTCCAAAGCAATGTCAGGGTCATTAGAAATAATGTTGTCATCAGCAAAAAGTGTGACTTTATTCTTAACCACTCTTCTGCTAGCAGTTTTCTTGTTTGCAGGTTCTGGTTTAGGTTCAGACTCTTCAGATACATCGACAGTTTCTCGAGAGTCATCAACAGTCTTCCTGCCCTTTGAACCTTTACCTCTGCTCTTCTTGGGAGGAATTTGAGGAGTGGAATATTTTATGAACATTTGATATGATTCTGAACTCTTGATTGCATTAGTCAGCATTACATCAGGAATGGGAAGTCCATATTCCTGATAGTCTTTACATATTCTGACAAACTTTAGCCTACTTACAATACCATCATCTTTGATTGTATGATAGTGCTTGTGATTGAGGTTGGTTAGAGACTTATGTTGTTTCAGGAAGTGGTTGATGATGATTTTGGTGAATCAGGGATATGGCATGTTCTCACTTCTTGATCTCTTGTCTTTAATGTGATCAATCTGGTAGGCAATGTATTCCCAAATCAACATAGGATAATCAACATTTTCTCTATAGAACATGCCCCACAGTATTTCAATTTTGGATTTACATAGTTTGTCATTGCTTGCTGTCTTTCCAGAGAGACACAAACATGTGATTATTGCTGCCCAGAAGTTTCACTCCATAGTTTATTGAAAGCATATGATCCACAAACATGTTGGTGTGCTTGTATAGTGGACCTTTGTATCCAAGCTTAATGAGAAAAGCAAGTATAGTATCATCATTAGGCACATCAGTGAAGTTTACACCTTCAACTCTTGGACAGATATCAAGAATCGTCCTAAAGACATCAACATTGACCACACACTTCTTGTTGGCTAAGAGGAATTCATAAGAATCTGTGCCTTGAACCTTCTTGATAGAGTACCAGAACTGCTGCATAAAGATTTCTAGGACATCTGCAGATATGGTGAACGCCTTGAAGCACTTGGAGTTCTTGAGAAGATTGGTATAATTGGCTTGTGAACCTGCAGATTTCTTCTATGCATAAACAGATGTTCGAATGTGTTTTCTATGTCATTTGGTGGCACTTATGGTCGTTTCGTAATAAGCTCATTTTTGATTCTAAACCTCCTTCGCAGGCGTTGTTTTTTGATGATGTAGTTTCTATGTCTTTTCATTGGTGTAGGTATAGATGTAATGCGTCGTTTAGTTGGTACGATTGGGTTAAAAACCCGAATATTGTCACTGTGTAATTGCTAGCTTCTTGCTAGTTTTGTTTCAATAAAATTGCTGTTAAAAAAAATAAATCTACCTCTCTTTTAACACGTACGATAGTGTACAAACTTGGTTTCCATGTACCGCCCCTATCTAACGCTGCTTAAAATTTCGATATGGAGTCCAACATCAAAGAAAATAAATTTCTAAAAGACAAAGGCATCGATCTCTAGCTCATTGTAAAATTCGCGAGTTAAATGGCATCGACAAGTTTTTGGAATGAACTATTGATTGGGCCGAATCGATTCCTTAAGCACATCTTTCCCTCGGCATTTTGCTTTGAAGATAATAAAGATTACCTCGTAGCTGACAAGATTAATGAATCAATACTTCTTCGATTCGCTTTGTCACGTCGGCGTGTGGAGTCTTTTCAGCTTATCATCTTAAAGTCTTTTTGGTAACAAGTTATTTTTATCTAATATGGAGGATAGATTGAATTATGGATTTAAATGTCGATGGTGTTTTTCGTGTTAAAGATCCGAAATTTGATTGAGCCGAGTTCTATCATCCTAAAAGTGGATAAGCCTACTCGATGGGTTAAGAGTGTTCCGATTAAGGTAAATGTCTTTGCTTGGAAACTTTTTCTTGATCGCATACCTACTAGATTGAATTTGGCTCGTAGGAATGTTTATGTCCCTTCGTTAGATTGTCCGTTGTATGATCAAGGGAAGAGGAATCCTATCTCACTTTTTTCATCGGTATGCTCCACGCCAAAGAGTGATAATTTAATTTGTCGATGGTGGGATTTGGATTATCAGCTTGTTGAGTCGTACGAGGAATGGTTTGCTTGGTTCAAATTTATTCGTCTTGAAGCCAAATCTAAAGATGTGCTTGAAGGTGTGTTTTTCGTTTCCTGGTGGAGTGTTTGATTTTATAGGAACCAACTCCTTTTCGCGGATGCTAGTCCCCGTAAAAAGTTCTTTGTATTTTGATGATATAACTATACTATCATTATAATTGGTGTTGTTAGCAAGAGGTATAGTACTTTTAGTTTGGGTTAGTTTGGCTCTCATACCCGCATTTGATCCTTTGTAATTTTTTCTACTCTTGCAGTGTTCTAATAAAGTTGCCGTTCAAATTTTTTTTTTTAAAACACATGCATTATTATGATTGATTTAAGCAAAGGCGGGCCTAGGAGGTTTTCGAAAGTTCACAGAAACTTGATAGATGTTTGTCACGTAGCATAAATTTTTGTAAAAATTTCTCATTTTTTCATAGTGAATTGCCCTAAAATTTTGTGTAACGTAAATATTACTTAATTCACTATGAAACAAAAAAATGTTTATTTGCCATCAATATCCTTATATACTCGTAAAAAAGGTTTTGTGCACCTAATAACTTAATGTTCTGATACCACTATTGAATTTAAGATTATTATCTTAATTCGGGAAGTCATTTATTCCCCTGGTTTAAGTTGACACTATGTCGCCATTTGATGTAAGTTTATAGTTAAAGACTGATTTATTTCAGTCAAAGTAACGTGTAGTAAATACTACACATCAATTATGACAAGACAAATAAATGGCAAGTATAAACAGATAAAATTATACCGTTCGATATCGTCCTTGGGGTTAGGCCAAATCCCTACTCTTAGTCCCTATTTCATTTTTTGCATGAATCGTCCCTATCTCGTACACTATGTAACACGTTTCGTTCCCCAGAGTCTTCAATGAGATAGGACGAAGATGTTACATAGTTTCAATGCCAAAAACATCATATCGGGACGAACGATGTTACATATCTTTCGAGATAGGACGATTCATTGCAATAGAAAGAAATAGGACAAGTATTAGGGATATGCCAAAACCATAGAGACAAACGGTGAAATTTACACAATCTAAACTATTAGTGTCCCAATTACAGAGACCGTGAGTAATAGTAATGGTCCGATAGGCCGAGAATTCGCCGCCACCATTGGCATGCAAAACGCGTCCCAAACCCTATTATGAGGAAAATGAACAAGATTTTGGTCAACTGTACGACAAAATAATGTGTGAGTGTTTCTTTAAATAGATTTTATAGGGTAATCAATTAGATTTTAAGGCTCGTTATGTTTTTATGGTAATCAGAGTTGTCATAATTATACCAATTGGATATGAAATTGACTATCAAGGACAACTCATGTTGCGGCGGCGGATACTGTTTAACTAAATTTTTTTTTAGGAACCACTTTATTTGATTACATGTATTCGTGATACAGAGCTTTATGTAGGGGTGAGCACTTCGGTATTGGGCCGTTTTTGAACTAAAACCGAATCGAACCAAAATAATCGTTTTAATAAAACAAAAACCAAAATCGTTTGATTTTGCTTCGGTTTTTTTGATTTATTTATCATTTTTGAAAAATTTCGTAACTATGTTTTTTTTCTAAAGCTAAAGGCCGTTATTATGTCAAAATAGTGACAATAAGCTTGCCTAGTGTTTTTTGAATCAATTCGCTAGACATATCGGTAATAAGTAATAACTATATCTAATCTGATGTAAACTTCAAATAATCTCATGTAATAACTATATCTAATCTGATGTAAACTTCAAATAATCTCATGTAAGAAAATATAAAATAGACCATGTAAAAAGACAAACAAATACTAATATAGGTAATTGTAACATTCTATTATTTATTGGACTACAATCATTGTTTTATATTCTCAAAGCGACGTTGATTAACCAATTAGCCAATGGATTTGACCGTTGGTAGGCGTTTATTAATGATCAAGTTTGACTATTAATTTATGCCCGACAAGATCTAAACAACACATACTACGGGCAGTGTACCCGATCAATAAGCTTCGTGGTAAGTATGATGTCGATCCCTAATAGCTAAAGCCATAAATCCTAATTTTAATCAACGTTAATTCCTAATTCTATCAGTATTTTAGTTATCTAAGTTAAACCTAAAACTAATGCAAAAAGGGGGGTTTCATCCTGAGAGACTGGCACGGTTTCGTGTATCTAACCTAAGGTTTTGATGACAAGTAAAGCAATAAACACACACAAGAAGACAAGCAAACGATAGAGAAGTAGTTGAGAACTAATGTAAGAAAAACATATCAACCATGAATAATCTGATAAAACGCGGGTTTGTTTAATAGTGCAATGATTGACTTATCTCGAGGGGCATATCATTCCTAGACTTAGGCGGTACTTCTTCCTAAGACCTAGACAAGCTAATTTTATCACAATTAGACGCATCCGCATAAAGCATCCTTATGTTGATTATAATCTATCTTAAGATCTAAGTAATGGTGTGACAGCCTTTTTTTACGAGGGTGATACTTTACTCACTTTACTGCTTAAACGCTCTTATATACTAGTAGTCCACTGTCCGAGTCCTTACCAATGGAATAAGAACGTACTCGTTGATACCAAGGTCACCTTATGGCTCAACTAAGCTCACTAAACTAAAGGCAAGGATAGGTTAATATTTGTGATCCTATGATTCTAGATATATAAATTGCAATATGGAGAGCTATCTTGGACTCTTAGCCTACGCCCAAACAACACCGAAGTTGCAGCGCATTAAATATGTAGGACTAGACTAGTTGAATATAAGGTGCATACTTACACAACGTAAACGAATAGTAAATTGATAAACAAACAACAGATCAATGAAAATTAAGCAATCAATATAAACAAACCAAACCATAGATCTTCATAAATATTGCTGATACCTAAAGGTATCAGCCGATAGTCATTGTAAAAATACACACAGTTTGATATATGAACGATTAAAATAAAGAAACCTTAATCGAACGCGTATTCGGTTACGCGAAGATTACAAGAGTTTTTCTGTCAGTGAACCTAAAACCACGCAAGGTCAAACGCGAGGCGTAAACAAGAATGGATACCATCACCACACATGGTGTCTATATAGAGAATGCTAAAATGATAAACAAAAGTAAAGCAAAGACATAAAGTTTCGATAACAATACCCAAAACCTAATGGTGTCTTTATTAATGAGAAAGAGGTCTCGTCAATAAATGACATGCAAAACATAATCCAAACAATTCATGCAAACGCAATTATTCAAAACAGAAAGCATAAATAAACTCCAAGCATCCTACGGTCTCTTCTAGCCACTTCGCTCTAACTTAGCACCATTAAGCACACCTGAAAATGATGCTTAAAAACGTCAACACAACGGTTGGTGAGAGTCATAGGGTTAAGACACATAACAAAATCTTACGAAACAATTGTTGCGATTAGTAAAACAATCCAAAACAACACACATGACACCACAGTCTACTGGTCTATCATTCCATACTCACAATAGGGTCATGGGTAGCTCACTACCCTCCGATCGGAACACAAAGTCAGTAGGTATTATTTCAACCCTTCAGTTGGATTTGTTTGTGGTAAGCACCACTCTCAACCGAACTAACATACTTCACAACAACAACAATAATAATAATAACTCCAATTGATCACCAAGCCATGGAGCATACCACATAAATGACTCCAATTGATCACAAAGCCATGGAGCATACCACATAACATACAAACACATAATCACAGCAACTAAAATATTTAAACTCATAGCATCATTTTCACCCCAAGAAAACATAAGAAAAAGGGGCTCCCAAAAGAATCCAACAAAATCTTCACAAACACTTCACGGATAATCTAAACAATTAAGCATACAATAAGCTACCATTGATAAGTGTAAAATACACATATCCATTTATGCTTAAAATAGCCCAATTAAACCCAAAACAGACCAAAAATAGCAAAAATATGCTTGTATTTGTGTTTTGTATGTGCAGGTACGGATATATCAAAAATCACATGAAAACCGTCAAAAACAAGCAAACACGGACACGAGAACGGAAGAGTGAACAAAAGCCGGAAGCAAAGCCAGGAAAAGTCAAACCCTCAGTCAAAATGGTCAAATCATGGTCAACAAAAGTCAACAAGACCCAAAATATTCCACTTAAGCCCCTCAACTTTCAGAAAAGTTCATAAATGGTCCCTAAACCCAAATGGGCCTTACCCGGATCCTTAAGCCCAAAACCCTAGCCCATTTCCCTTTTCATTAACCACAAGGGCCAGTTTTGCAATTTCTAAAACTATTTTATAACTAAAAAGGTAGAAAGGAAAGAGAGGGGCCAATTGTGCTACTATATCAAAGTTATAACAGTTTTAACTGTCAAAAATTGGGCGCCAAATCCATTTATTATTCATCATCGTTTTCATCTAGTTACCATGGTAAAACAAAGGGCAAACGAAAATCAAAGGGTTCTTAAGTCAATTCAAGTAAAGTACAATGAAATGGCAAGGTCAAATGGGTCAAATCAAAGCATCTATTAACCTCTCTCAAGCTCAAAGCCACGTAGCAATGGTGAAAGCACAAATATATGTGGGTTTTGCACTAAACTCACTCACAAAGGAAGCACAAGCTGTCACATCAAGGAATGACAGCTTGGCAATCCTGAAGAGCACACAAATGATCCAACGGCTTACAATAGCCCTCAAATGATTGAAGAAATGATTGGCTGAGATTAAGAGATTGGAGAGCAAGGCAAGAGGGTCTGGAAGCTTCACCAAATGGCTATAAATAGAGCCTCACTCTTCACACACCACACGTAGCCTTAATTTAGTTTTAGCTTAAATTTTAAATTCCTAGCTTAATGTTGTTTTTAATCCTGGAATTTTCCTTTTAAAGTATTGTAAGCAAGCTTTTTATTAATGAAATTCAGTTTTTCTTAATCTCTCCAAGTTTCTTTTTCATAAGCTCTCTAAACTAAGCCAAATTTCCTCAATAAGCTCTTAATAAGCTCTTTCAGTCTATAAGCTGAAATAGAGCTTAATCAATTCAGAATTAATCCTTTCTAAACCTTAAAACAGTGTAACTTACATTTACCATGGAATTCATTGGAATTGAGCTTATGGAAGGGGGATCTAAAAGGGAAGGATCCCCAAGGACTTATACCCTAGCTTAGCTTGTAGCTGCCTTAAATGGTCCTCTTGTTTAGCTAGAGGAGCCTTGTAAGTTTCTCTTTAATTTCTTGCTTTAATTATTAGTTTAATTGCCTTCTAAACTTAGATCTGCTTATTTGCTTATTTAATTTGCTTATTAGTGCTTATTTGGTCATAGCTAGTTAATAATCATAGTTGCTTATCTGTTTTTGATTAAAATAGTTTAGATCTTAGTCTTTAATATAAGTGTCTTAAAAACCTTAAAAAACCAAAAATTGTAGAAAATAAGTTTGAATCTTAGATTAATGCTTAATTAGTTGTTAATTCATGTTAGTTAGGGTTATTATAAGCTGAAAATCATCTGGTAATTAGTGCTTATTAGTGAGATTTGCAATTTAAGTTTAAAGTAATTTCTGTCAAAGTAGTAAAGGGGTTTGCATAAGCACTTCGACCTTCTAAAGTCAAAAGTTTTTGTGCAAACATTTTTAGACAGTTTAATTGTAGTTAAAAAAAACTAATAGGGAAATGAGTTTTTATAAGTTAGATTTGGGAGAAAATTTAGAAAATTTGAGCTTATATTAAGTGTGCGTAAGGTCTCGAGTAGTCTCTCTGAGTTGGTGAGATTGGATGGTGTGATTGTGTGCGTGTCGTCGTCGCACTGCGACGTCAAGATCTCCGATTACCAAGAGAGTGAGGCAGTGTTAGTGATAGACATGAGTTGCGCGGTTGGCGGACGCTTCGCTCGCACTCTGCGTGCGTGTTTGCATCTTAGGAAACCTGCGCTACTTGGTGTTGTTGGCGATGCGTTGAGTGTGGTATGTGAGAGTGCCTCGTGGCGACCCCCCCCCCCCCCGCTCTCCAGTAGAGATATAGATGAGAAGAGTTAGTACTGTCATTTTAGCTTAGTTCGTAGTTAAGAGAGAGAAAAGTGGATTTAGCTACTTAAATTCAAGTAGGATTATTAAGTCTAGGGATTGCTTAGGAGTAGAGATTATGTTTTAATTTGTTTTTTCGCTATGATTATGCGTTCACGTTGTAGGCCTTAGTTGTGTTTCGTTAACTTGTCAAGTCACAAATTTCCTAAAAGCAAAAAAAAGTTAGCAATGAATTTACTTTTTATATTTTAGATTCTACGCTTGAGTAGTAGGTCTTATTGCCTAAAATAAGTTGCTATATCGGTGTTTGTTAAGTTTACAAATGCTCATTTGTTGTCTTTGCTTTTTGAGCATTTGAGCTTATTTTGGTTTTGAGCTTATTGCTTAGTTTCCTGAGTATGTCACTTTCATCTTCACTTTCAGTGGTCTTTTAGTAATTTAGCTCTATTTTCTTTTCATTTTAGTTTAAAGCATGTCATAAGTAACTTGCTTAGATGATTTTTTCCGCGCTTTTTATATTAAGCTTAAATTGAGCTTTTTATAGCTGCTTAAGTAAGAATAAGCCCAAACCCTTACTTACTGTGACAGCAGCTTTAATAAGCTGTTTTAGAGCTTATTACTTAGTTTCAGCTTAAGTCCCATTTATTAAAGTAGCTTATTTTAGTGTCCTTTTTAAGTCCTAGTATTTAGTTTTTCTTAAAAGTCAAAAAAATAAAAAAATAGCAAAAAAAGGGTTGCCTACACTCGAACCCACGACCTCCCACACACAACACATATGCCTTAACCAGTTTGCTTCAATAGCTCATCCATTCATATCTCTCACAATTAAATACTAGTACACGTTTTTATTTCCTTTTTTTTAATAAGCCGTAGCATAATAAGCTCATTTGAGGGCTTATTCGTTAAGCAATTTGGTTTTTCTTACTTTTTTTGTCTTCCTGTTAGTTGTTAAGATTTTCACTGAATTTTTAGTTTTTCCAGCTTTTATATTTTATTTTTAATCATTTTCAAAAGTTAAAATCTTTTTAAAACCAATAAAAAATAGAAAGAAGTTTAGAAAAAAAATACAAAAAAATACATTTTGTGTCTTTAAGAGAGAAAAATAGCTTTAGTTTAAATCCAGTAAAATCATTTTTTTCACTTTTTTAGATCTTATAATTTCATTTTTAGGCTTTTTTTAAATTTAAAAATACGGATTTTAGAAATAATAAAATAGTTAAAAATAGTTTTCTTTGCTTTTATAATATTTTAGGACTTTTCTAAGCTTAAAAATCATTTTTCCAAATTTTTAGTACTTAATTCTGCTAGAGAGTGTGTTGTGGAGGTATTTAAAAGGGTTTAATAAGATTATAATTTGTTTTTAATTCATAATAAATTACAAAAATAATCAAAAAATGTTTTTCTTTTTCCTTTACACTACTCCTAAAATAAACTAACCTACACTACTTTTTTAATAAACTAAATCTCACTCTAAATTCTAACACTTTCAAACAGCTGATGCGTGCTCCATTTATAGCCTCCAAGTGGGAGGGGCAATTTCGTCCTTTCAAGTACTCCGCTACTCATATTGCTAGACCTGGGGGTATTATAGTCTTTTTGCACTCCACCAACCGCCTCATGATTGCCAATGATTGGTACGGATCCATACACGCCTAACCTCGTACTGACACACGCACACCTCGTACTGACACACGCTAGTACCACGTGTCACGCTCTGATTGGTCCAGCCGCCACCTGAATAGTACCTCGTACTGACGTGTCCTGCCACCTCGTACCTCGTACTGACATGTCAGTCTGTACCTCGTACCTGCAAATCTGACATTCAATCATTAGATGGCCACGTGTCACCACCTGAGTGGTGCCACGTGGTGTAAACACTGTTCCGTCACCGTCGGTCAACCGCTACCGGACCACCGGTCAACGACGGTCAATGGCGGCGGACCACCGTTGACCATCGCCTGACCACCGGTCAACGGCGGCGAACCACCGTTGACCATCGGTCAACCAGTGGGTCATGGCCGGGTATTGGGTCGGGTCAGGTCGGGTCATGGGCCGGGTCTGGATCGGGTCTGGGCCGGGTCTGGATCGGGTCTGGTCCGGGTAGAGTTCGGGTCGGGTCCGCCACGTGGCACCACGTGGTAGCTGACGTGGATAATGAGGGGATAAACCCTCAACATGGATCGAACTAGTGACCTCTCGTATAGAAGCTAATGCTCTAACCGGTGGGCTAGAGCATAGTTCTGATTATATTATGTATATCCCATTATTGGCTTGGTCTGGTCCTTATAACTAAAGGTTCAAACAGGGACGAAAAAGGTATAAAATAAAAAGGTTTAAATATAAAAGGCCAGTACCGTTGGACTCGTTTTTTCGTGCTCTTTCCAATGGTGTGATCGAGGAATATTCACGACTTCGTTTGAACCTCGATAAACGTGAAAACGTCATCGAAAGTCACCCGAATTTTACCGTTTTTGCTTCGTTTTCAATCCTTTTTACCTGTAAAACATAAAAACACAATACAAACATATTTGCAACATAAATACTATGATTCAAAGTGTTTTTAGTCTTTTAAAGTGTTGTTAACGCTGTACAAAATATGTATAATGTTAGCCAATCTAATGATACTTTATGATTTCTGAGTGAGTGAATAGGACTGACATAATGAAGTCATCCATATTGTTGAAATCAGCCACTGCACCCACATTCTCATCATCATAGGCTCTATGAATAGCCAACATCACTTGAAAAAAGCATCAGAATCATCTTCTAAATCATTCATATTTTAGATATTGTAATCAGCATTTGCACATGTGGGAGTACTAGCAGCACTAACATATGGCGTGGTAGCAGTACTAACAGATGACCTACCAGTACTAAGTTTGTTAATACTGGTAGCCTGAGCTGCCCTCTTTTGAGATGCAATATTCCTCTTTTCTTCTTCAAAAGCTTGTCTTGTTGCATCATCCAGAGCTTTAGCAACCACTTCTTGAGCAATCATCTTCTCAAGTTCATCATGCAAGACTTGTTCATCTTCTGTCATCTGATGTTGTCCTTCCCATGTTTGCAACATCTTCTGAATATTTGTCCATCTTGTCCTTTAGCATTAAACTTCAGAAGATTTCTTAGTGCACTGGAGCAACATCTTCTATTTGGAATCCTTATCCTATGAGGGTGTAAGTGGAAGCAGTAATGTAATCCAGAGTTGTTATCATTATCTTTTCCTGATGAACCTGCAGCATAATAATCTTGTGTACCTGCATCCACATTAACCTGATTTTCTACACTAACTGAAATATAGTTCACTGAATTGGTTAGAAAATCAAGATCAAACATCCATTTAGGACCAGTTCCTGCCAAATTTGGTTGATCTTCAAGAAAATCAATGTGCAGATTCTCTCTACCCTTTGGTCCTATTGTTGTATACCTTAAAAGCTTTACTAGTGGTATAATTCCAAGCAAATAACTTCATCATAATTCCCATAAAAATTTGCCAAGGAATCTAAGGTGTTTAAAATGGTCAAGGGGCACCCAAAAGGTCTCATAAAACTAATACTAGGCGATTTACCTATTAATAGTTCATAAGGTGTCTTATTTTGAGGTTTGGTCACTAATACCCTATTCAGTACATAGCAGGCAGTATTTACTGCCTCTGCCCAAAATGGGATAGGTAAAAGTGAGTCTGCTAACATAGTTCTAGCAGCCTCAATTAGGGTCCTGTTTTTCCTTTCTGCAACACCATTCTGCTGTGGAGTTCTAGCCACACTAAACTCCCTTTTTATTCCTTTCTTAGCACAGAATTCATTCATAGCATGGTTCTTAAACTCTGTCCCATTATCACATCTAATGAATTTTTAACATTATTATTCAAATTGGATTATCTAAGCCTATAATAAATTTACAAAGATTTTCAGATGTTCTTCCTTGTTAGCTAAGAAAAATAACCCCACAAAATATGAAAAATCATCAGTCACAACCAACAGTACCTTTTCTTGTTAATACTTTCTACAGAGACAGGTCCAAATAAGTCCATATGAAGTAATTCTAGGGGCTTTCTGATGATTCTTTCTAACTTGGCCTTACAGGAGGCCTTATGTTGCTTACCCTTCTTGCAGGCAACACAAGTGTGGTCATTCACAAAAACTTTTGAAGGTAAACCTCTAACTAGGTGACCTTTAACAAGTTTGTTTATATTTTTGAAATTCACATGACCTAATCTCCTGTGCCATAATTTAGACTCATCTGCTGTTGCATTTGCATATAAACAAGTTATACCTCCAGAGGGAATAATGTTCTTTAAGTCCAAGCTATACACATCATCCTTTCTAGGAGCTCTAAGTACAATTTGACTTTCATTAAGAAGCTTAAAGTTATGAGACAGGATAAGGCATTCAGTCTCAGTAAAAAGGACATTATACAGAGAAAAGGTTAAACTTAAGTTCATCTACAAAGTAAACATCATCAAAGTCTAAATTAGCGGTTCTGATTTTACCTTTACCCGTTATTTTACCTCCTTTGGGATCACTTCCAAAAGCCACAAAGCCTCCATTGTAATCTTCATAGTCTGAAAGATAAGCTTTGTTGCCAGTCATATGGCTAGAGCAACCACTATCCACCACTGCATGATCCTGCAACAAAATCTCTGGATTGCCCTGCACAAAAGTAAGAGAATTAGTATCTCTTAGGGATCCAAGCCATTACAGACTTGGAAATCCCTTTTGGGTCAACATACTCAACCTTCTTGAGCATGAATGATCCACTGTCTTTGGACACATGATCCAAGTAATGTCCCTTAGGCCTCCAAACCCACCTTGACTTTTTAAGGTCAGTATCCATCTTACCCTTACCAGTATTAATTACTGCTCTTGTCCCAGCAGTAGTCATATTTTGAACCCCAAAAGTTTTAACATCTTGTTTTAAGTCTTTGGGTCTAAAGGCTGGTTTTGTGTAGTAAGACCTCTTGATAGGTGAATATGAGCCTCTTGGTCTTACATTGTCCATTCTTGGGTAAATTGGTCTAATAGCACCACTAGTTTGTGCTATTTTTGGAGCAAATGGTCTAACAGTACTAACAGGCCTAGCAGTACTAACTGGCCTAGCAGTACTAACTTTGTGAACTGCTCTTTTCTCATTTTGCTTAACAGGAGTAATCAAACCTGTTCTTGTTAGAACTCCTGATGGGACAAAAGTCTTTCTAAAATGAGGGTATTTTGAAAAATTTTGATGATTAACCCTTTTAGCATTATCCCATACTGGTTTGACCACCCTTGGACCAGTATTGACCACATTTTTCAGCTTAGGTTCTGGGCTCCTTTTGTCATAAAAATCACAATCTTTGATCAAATGGTCAGTGCTCTTACAGACAAAGCAAGCTTTTATTTTCTTAAATCCAATTCCTGCTTTCTTAGAAGTTTGACCAATTTGATCATTAGTCTTAACAGGATTAACTGTTTGCACTTCAGACACATTATCCTCATCATCTGAGTTCCAATCCTCAATGATTATTTTATCTCTATTAACTGATTCATAGACTGTCTTAGGTTTTTTAGTATTTGATTCATTTGTTTTACCTACAGTCTCACTAGTTTTAGATTTACTAGTGTCAGCATTAAGCTCAGTTGTTTTTAACTCAATGATTTTCTTTCTAATGGCATATTCATCTAAACCTGCAAATGATATGTCAGCTCTTGGGGTTAGGAAGTTCCTTGTTATAGGAAGGGGAACAGCATGATACCCATCTGCTTTGGAAAACCTATTATTTGTTGGTGTAGACTCTTCATCACTTGAACTTACATAAAAAACACTCAAACTAATCTTACTTTTAGTTTTAGAATTGTTACTCATTTCATTCAATTGTGTGCCATATCCTAAACCAGTTTTATCTCTAGCACTCATTTGACTATTGAGTAATTCATCAAGATTCTTGGATGATTCTTCCCTTTTTCTATCTTTAATTTTAACTCATCTCTTTCCTTAACAACTTTCTCTAATTCCATGTTAAAGTTGTTAATTTTTATTTCTCTGCATTTAAGCTCATAGTTTTGAAACTCATATTTTTCACCCCAAGCCAGTTCATTCTTTTCATGTATAAGTATCCTGGATTCTAGTGACTCTAAGGCTAACTCATAACCCTGAATTTCTAGTCTTGCTCTGCTATGTTTTTCTCTTTCACTATCATAATTCTTTTGAAGAGTTTTAAAAGATTCAAGACATTGTTTGGAACATTTTTGTACCTCATTGTCAGAAGAACTTAATGAGCTTGAAGAAGAGATTGCCTTTAAACCATATCCTCCTAGACCATCTTGAGCCACCAGTGCCTGTGATGAAGATTCATTTGTTGGTGCATTGCTCCTGCCATTGTCACCATAAGATCTTTTCCCTTGATTCCTTCCAGATCTGCATTCCCTAGCAAAATGCCCTTTTCTGTGACAGTTGTAGCACTCAATTTTTGATTTATCAAGTGAAACAGGTCATTTTTCTTTGAAATCCATGTTCCTTCCTGTCTTCTGAATGAATTTTCTCACTCTGACAGTCAACATAGCCACCTGCCATCTAAGATCCAATTCTTCTAAGTCATCTTCATCAATCTGCTGAAAATCCTCATTTTCAAGTTGAGGACTGGTTGTTGGTTGTGCAAAGAAAGAGCATGCTACATCATGAGCACATGGGGTAGATGAAACTTGACTAATTCCACCAGCAGTACTAACCCCAAAATCTCCACTAGCAGTACTAACTTCATTAGTACTGCTAGTGTTCTCAGAGGAAAGAAATGCCAAGTTCTGAGAAGTAGAAGTGGAACTTGAAGACCTTTTCATCTCATCTTCGTAGACCCTAAGGTTGTTGTAGAGGTCATCAATATCAATCTCATCAATGTCTGGCTTATTTCTCATGATTAAAGCAATTTGATTCCATGAAGGAGGAAGACTTCTTAGGAACTTCTGGTTGATATCTTCCTTTGATATTGGAGCATCATGAACCTCCAATTGACTTATGAATTTTTGGAACCTATCATAAGCCTTGTCCGTACTTTCATTTGATGCAGTAGAAAAATTTTCAAACTGATGTTTTAGAACATTTTTCTGCATCTTCTTATATTCTTCATTACCTCCAAACCTTGATTTGATCGCTTCCCAGAGTGATTTAGCATCTGCAACATTGTGAAACTTAAGGAGGTATTCATCAGGTATTGCTAAAAGCAAGATGCTCTTAACTCTTTCCTGATTCCTTCTAGCAGCCAGTTGTTTGGCAGTCTTAGGAGCAGGAGGAGCAGATGTTTCTCCAGTTGGTGCAGGCTCTTCTTCTAGATCTCCATTGACAATAACATCCCATAGGTTATGGTCTGTGTGACAGATATATTGTCGCATTCCCATGCTCCAAATATCATATTCTCCCTTCCTGATGATAGGGATTTTTATTGCTGTAATAGTGGGTGGAGGAATGTCTTGTTCTGTCATCTTACAATTACAACTAGCGGTACTAACTAATATAACTAACTGTACTAAGTCAGGAATGCATAATTCCCAACACTATTGATTATGCCTTGCGATTCCGCCTTGACGGGGTGTGACAGATTGGTATTCAGAGCCAAGGTTATAGAGAACTAGGAGGATTGGCCTAGACTATAACTAGAAACATTCATATAGATGCATTTAGGAACTATGTGCTTGTGTGTACGTATGTATAATATATTTTATATATATATATTTTGAAGTTCCAATTGCCTATTCGTTTACTATTTTCGTAGTAAGAATATACATATACATTATGCTAGTATTTATTTTCTTCGTCGCCAAGTATCTGATGGAGCTTATACTCTTCCTTATTTATAGAGTTATGTCTCTCTCAGAGTTTCCACACAAGCTCTGATACCACTTGTTGGATCGTTTTCTGAATAGATCTTAACCTTTAGCTTGTAAAGGGTTTGTTCCTTTAGATAATTCTAAAGCAACAATAATGAAACACTGATATGAACACTATTGATTATGCGGAAACTAATCAATAATGCTAAGAAGAACAATAATAAGAATCACAAAAGAACTTTATATTATAACTTGAATCTGCCTAGGTTACAGATTACAAAAACTATGATTGCTAATCGATCTCTATTGATCTGTGTAGAACTATATCTACTAACTATGCCCAGAGTTCCTTTTATAGACTAAGGAAACCCTAATGGGCTTTACAAAACGCGTTAAGAGATAATGCATATCTATTCCTAATTTATCTCATGCATATCTCATAAGCAGTACTAATACAATATACTAGCAGTACTAATACTAACTAACAATACTAACTATTACTGGCAGTACTAACATTGTACTGGCAGTACTAACTACAAAGCTAGCAGTATTAAAGACTTAAACTTATTTCTTCAATCTTCATTAACAGCATTAAGTCTTCACTAGCAGTATTAATCTTGAGTCAGCAGTATTAACTTGTAGAAGCTTCATAATCCCAACAAGATGTCTTCTAGAAGACCCATGAGAATAGTTTGAATAGCTTGGTCATCAGCTTCCATTTGCTTTACTTCTTTCTCGGTGAGTTCATCATCTGTCTGCTCATGAGTAGATTCAGCTACAGGAGGTACACTGTTATGATCACCGGGTTCATGGATCATTCGTCTTACATATGGACCATTCTTGATTGAATTCATAAGCAATTTTCCATTTGGTTTACTCTTTGCATAACGAAGAAGACGAGAAGACCATGGAACATAGTTGTCTTTGTTGAGCATAGGTGGATGGTTCTCAGAACCAGCAGTATAAATGTTTTGTTGAGTCGACATTACAAAAGTAATGTGAAATGATATACTAGGATCATTTTAATGATTAGTGATTATGAGTTGTTCTTGATATAGATTAAGTCCTTGAAATTACTATAGAAATCTATTTCACGGGATTTTACAAATGCAAGAAGAAACCGTGAGATAAAAATTCTTGACTAAAACAGGTGTATAAATCGCCTGATTAAACACAAGTGTATAAATCGCCTGTATAAATCGCCTGATTAAACAAAAGTGTATAAATCGCCTAATTAAACATAAGTGTATAAATCGCCTGATTAAACACAAGTGCATAAATCGCCTGTATAAATCGTATGATTAAACACAAGTGCATAAATCGCTTGATTTAACTTGTGTAAAAATCGCCTGAATAAACCTGTGTATAAATCGCCTGTTTCAGACAAGTATAAATCGCTTGAATAACACAAGTATAAATCGCCTGATACAAGTAAGTATAAATCGCTTGATTTTCCATGTGTATAAATCGCTGAAAATGATTTTCGGTATAAATCGCTTGAGCAGTGTATAAATTGCCGAGCAGGTGTATAAATAGCCTTATTCAAAAAAATGTATAAATCGCATGCTTCAAATTAAAGTGTATTTCACAGTTTTGAAAACTAAAAACCCATAAATAAGCCACACAAATAAGCACTTTAACTATGAAATAAGCCATGAAATAGACACCTAATAAGCTAAGAAATAAGCGTGACCGAGTATTCAAGTTAAAACGCAAAAATAAGCCAAAAATAAGCTATAAGCTTATCCACGCCGCGACTTGTATAACCACAAAAAAACGAGCAAATAAGCTCACAATAAGCACAACCTAATCACTAAACACTCCTAGGCTCTTGATGCCATATGTTCGCTTATATCACTTCATCATCCATACACGAAAATGATTAGATCTTAGTGAGAGAAAGAGGGTTTTAGAGAGAGAGAGAGAGATAAATATGAAAAAGAAGGAAGATATGGTGGATTACAATGAGAAGAAAAATATAACCAACACCCTCCTAACAAGCTAGGAGGGCGGTATTTATACCCTAAGAGGGTTTAGCCACTTGGGCTTTCTTTTGGGCCGAATCTGAATTTTAGATTTTTACTTTGTTTGAAAAACAAAAGTAAAGATATATTTTAAACAAAGTAAGCACATTAATTTGTAGAAAGGTATATAGGACATATTTTAATATTAGATATGTAGTTTAGAAAGTGTGACATGATAATGACGTATAATGAGAACGATGTATATGATAAACACGATAAATATGAATGAATATGATATGAGTGATAGATATGATGTATGATGATTATTTAGTTAGAAAAACTATTGGTTTAAAATTTATTAACTTTATTCTCTATTTCCGATGATTTTATGATTGTCACTGACAAAACACAAATAGATCGTAAAATATAAATAAACGTTTTTCGGCTTATTTGTATTTACAGGTAAGTACATGGATTAGTTATTTAATTTTTCATTATACAAACAGTCCCCAAATATAACCCAAGGACTGTGTGTAATCGCAAGTTTTTGTTACACAAACAATCTCTAGATTTAATCTAGGGATTGTTTCTGTAAGTAATGGGAGCGACATCTTTTTGCAAATTTATGCACTTTTTTGCAGCACACGTAAACGGGAAGGACATCTTTGTAATTTTTTGTTATACAAACGATCATTAGATTAAATTGACAATCTGTTTCAATAATCAAGAGTAAACGGTAGGGACGTTGTTTGTAGTTTTTCAAGGACTGTTTCTAATCATAAGTAAACAACATGTACCATTTTGGTATTTTGTTAAATGTTTACTATTGGGTGAATAGCTAGCTAAATGTTTATATTTAAAATAAAATTAAATAGTGGTACTTCAACCGAACTATTTGGTCGGTCTTCACATGACCCGACCAAACACCTTATTACATAGCATGCCGACCGACCAAACTCACCACAACCTTTTGATTTATTTGGTACGGTCACAGACCGAACAAATTGAAGAGTTGTGTGTGTGTGTTTTTATTTTAATTAATTTTTGTGTGGTCTCCTTACTACAAGCGTTTGATATGCGTTTGGTCTATGAGAGAGAAAGCTGAGTTGACGTTGATATGACAGAGTTTATTCGGTCACCAATACGGTGGGATTACTATCAGTCTTATGGAGAGACTAATTATGTCCTTTTAAAGGGATGTGTAGAAAAGTATACCATACGTGCCATAAAGGGCAATGGCTTTCGTCAATGGCCTGGACATGCATATGACAAATATTGTATTATGTTACACCATGGCAGCCACAACATATCGAATCTTTATGTACCCTTTTATTAATATAACCACAATTCAAAAATCTCAAGTGAATCGCACTGTCAAGAGGGTTGATGGATTATTGATAATATAAAGATAGTTATCATAACCTGAAATTAAATATAGCTAATTATTTAAAGAATAAAAAGCTTTAATAACTAATGAAGTCAATGGGACTAAAGAACATATGCGTTCATGCCAGCATGGACGGCGAATAATTAAGAGAAAATCTTTAATTAAGTATTTAAATATCTCTAATTAGTTTTGTACATAAATGTCAAATGCTAGAAAATTTGAAACCAGCGATCGTCTGAATAAAAAATAAAAGGTATTATGAGTAGTAGTAGTAGTCGAAGTACGTACTCAAAGTCATTATATATTTTTTCTTGGACAAGAGAAATAAGTTTAACGCAAGTAAAAACAATTTTAAATTAGAATGTTGCCCCCAAAAACATCACTAAAGACGTTAAAACTTCATATTTGTAAAAGAACGAAAGGGCAAAGATTAGGTAGTTTAGATTCATTATCAGGCATATCATGGTTTACACGAAATTAATTATATAAGTAGTTAAGTCATTATCATAATTTAAAACTATCAATAGTGACAGTTATAAAAACTGACTCGGAGTATAGAATATTAACGTGTAAAGATAGACATCGGGTTTGGAATTGTGTAAGAACAACAACAGGGCCGCAGCATGTACGTAGTTTAGAAGGATTGAAGTGTATATATATGTGCCGTCTATCTTCTGTGATGCCAAAGCTAAGAATGTTACACTAGTTCTTGTATAAACTTGATCATGACAGGGCACTTAATTATATACATAATGAACAACTTTGTATAAACTATAATCAGCAATTATATAAATTACATCTGATACAGGTAACAAGACTATAACAAACTGTTTAAACGATGTCGTCCTGGACAAACTTCGTGAAGAAAACTAGTAATCTTTGATATTATACAAGAACTAGAGAGATAAGTGAGTTGGAAAGTTTCTAAAGAGAGAAAGTAATATGGAATGGATGATAATATTATTTTGTGTGTGAAATGAGAAATGAAACAACCAAACATCTTCTCCAAGGCATGGAGAAGGTATATATGCTACATACAAGGCCGGCCATGGGCTTTACTAAGGCTTCCATGGACCTTGGGCCATATTAGCTTACTAAGCTTATCATATGTTAACCTACGGGCTAAGACTGGTATATATTGGAAGTGACCGATACTTTTCTTGTTCCTAACAATCTCCCCCTAAGGGAGGTCACTCCAATTTATAAAACTTAATATTTTCATTTCTTTTAAAGTATTAGTATAAGATAAAAAAAACAAGAAAAAAAATCAAAAATATAAAAACATTATCCTTAATTAACAATAAAAATCATCATCAAAATAATGCTTTCAACTGGAGCATTATCATAATAAGTTCCCAAACAAAAGATTTAAAACTTGCCTTTGTGTCACATTTGAAATAACGGGGGTCTCACCTTTAATATTATTGATAAACAACTATAAATAGGTGGGTATAAGTAGGTTGTACCGAGAACCTACGACCCGAAGGAGAAGGTGTTTAAATAGCTCGCGCTTTCTCGCTCCTCCGCTCCTTTGTGCGTTTTTCTTTAGGAGCTACCTGGAAACGAGTTGATATTGTTTAAGTGTTGTCTTATCTCATTTTGTCCGTTAATAAAATATGTTGCTTAAAAAACTCGAAAAACCAAAAATAATCTTCTTTTTCTTCTTATCCATTTAATTCTTTTCTTAACCCTCAATTGTTTAATTCTTATGGCGTCACTCGATCGATGCGTATTGAAATCCCCTTTACGCATAAAGAGTGATCGTCTTGTGGAAATTGCACACTAAGACTGAGGTTTTCAAAAAGGGGAGTCTTGGAGACAAGAGTCTTGTTCCCGTACCGACTCGTCTCAACACCCCGTTAAAATTGAAAAAAATTTCTCAATTGTGGAGACCCGTTCATGTCTATATTGTCGACAATGTGGTCTAATACGAAAGGACAAAAGGAGAAGTTGTTTCAAGACTTCCAAGACTACTTCCGAGTCATCCGAAGACGCTACTAACTTTGTTAATGAAATCAGAGCCATATCGTTTTTTTTGGTTTTCTTTTCCAAAAATCAAGACCCCTGGTAAAAATTCTTCGCAAAGTCCTCCACATCATTGATCATTGTTGTTACTTGGTGTGGTGATTCGTTAGTACGATATCTTTCCGTCAACAATCGTACTTGAGAGATCTTGTGGGAAAAGGTGCTCATATGGTTATATTTTGTCCACCGCAAGTTCTGATACTCTAACCAGAACCATGCAACAATCACACCGTTAATGAATTCCTACATACTTTGCCAAGATGGTTCACCCGACTCCTGATCCGGAGATAGAATTCATTCACTTATTATTCCAAACCAATTTAGTTGATGATTCTCCTAACGTTTTCCCCAACCCCACTTCCACAACCTCCTATGTATTCTGTGAATTTTGCGGGAACAAAACGCTCGTTATGTCACAATTGTACACCTCAAGGTTCCGTTTTATCCCATTCGGAACCTGTTAGCAATCAGACTTTTAATTTTCCCGAGCAAGATTTCCATGATTTTTAACAAACAACATCTTTGTTGTGAAATAGCGGGGAGCCCGCATGAACATTGAATGTCCAACCGTTTGAATTTATTCTGAACCTAATCCGTGTGAGATTCTAAATTATTCCGTGTTATGACCAATTTGAATAATTTTCACCCACTAACAATTTTCCTGTTGTGAAAATTGCGGGGACCACATCGAAACATTACCAATGTCAAACCATGAATTAAGACCCTATTATCATAAGCAAAATTCTTGCTATATGTTAAACACTACTTTTGGGACGACCCCTATTTGTTCAAAATATGTGCGGATCAAATGATCTGGCGGTGTGTTGCAGGCCAAGAAGCCGTTGACATCCTCACAGCTTGCCATAGTGGACCCATCGGGGGACATTACGGTGCCAACTACATCGCTAAAAAAGTTTTTGACTCAGGATTTTATTGGCCCACGATTTACAAAGATGCCCATGACTTGGTCACCCGATGTGACACTTGTCAGCGTCAAGGAAAAATTTCGCAACGTGATGAAATGCCTCAAAATTCCATCCAAGTTTACGAAATCTTTAACGTATGGGGCATAGATTTCATGGGGTCGTTCCCGTCTTTTCGAGGGAACAAATGCATACTCGTGGCGGTCGACTATTTTTCAAAATGGGTTGAAGCAAAAGCACTCCCCACCAACGACGCCCGAGTTGTTTGCAAATTTCTTAAATCTCTCTTCGCTCGATTCGGTGCCCCTCGAGCTATCATAAGTGATCGCGGAACCCATTTTTGCAATGACCAGTTTGCAAAGGCCATGCTTAAATATAGAGTTACTCACCGTCTCTCCATCGCGTATCACCCACAAACAAGTGGGCAAGTTGAGGTATCCAATCGTGGCTTGAAATGAATTCTTAAAAGGATCGTAGGCGAAAATCGTGCATCTTGGTCGGATAAACTAGATGATGCACTTTGGGCCTTCTGTACAGCTTACAAAACACCCATCGGGTGTACCCCATACAAGCTCGTGTACGAAAAGGAATGTCATCTACCGATCGAGCTCGAGCACAAAGCCTACTAGGCCTTAAAGCATGAAAACTTTGACCTTGAGACCGCGGGTAATCATCGTAAAGTTTAACTCAATGAACTAAATGAACTTCGTGATCATGCCTATGAGAACTCTTTGATCTATAAAGAAAAAACAAAGAGGATCCATGACTCCAAGATCAAAAACCGCGTTTTCAACGTCGGTGATCAAGTCCTCCTCTTTAACTCTCGATTAAAGATGTTCTCAGGCAAATTAAAATCCCGTTGGTCTAGACCGTTCACCATTACCCAAGTCTTTCCATATGGCACCGTTGAGTTATCTCAAAACTCTGGGCCAAATTTCAAGGTGAACGGTTATCGAATTAAGCACTACTTTGGAGGGGACGTACCACAATTGGTTGTCCCAGATCTCCAAACCTTCCCCAAGGACAAATAAATTCGGGGATTTGGTCAAGCTTAGTGACCCTAAACAAGCACTTCGTGGGAGGCACCCTATGCTTATCCTTCTATCTTCTTTCTTATTTCTATTGTGATGTGAGGAGGCTTGTACTCTTCCGATTCTTGTTGTTTGTGCTTGTGATTTTTTTGCAGGATTGACCCAAAATTTTCTGAAGACTCTCGTGTTTGGTGTTTTGTCCTGGTCCACTCGATCTTCCTAGCCTTTGCTTGCAATTAGTTTGGGGAAATCCGATATCCTAAGATTATTATCGACTAACATTTATCTTTTAGCATACTTAATAAACGGCTTGAGATTTTTGTGATACTTTCTTCATGCTCGGATTATGCATTTGACTTTTTGAGTTCTAGTATGGGGTTATAAGCTTTAGACTAGAAAACATTGAGGACAATGTTTAGTTTTAGTATGAGGTAGTATATCTTTGATATGATCTTACCTACCTTTGCCCGTTGTTCTCACGTACCCCGTTTTCCCATAAAAAATTAAAAAATTTCAAGAATAAAATAAGTGTTTTGTCACAATTTTGACTTTCCTACTGGGTAGAATAAGAATAAATTTTGACCCGATCGAGCGTGTTGAGCTCTAGCTTGTTTCTTAACTTTTAGGCTAAGCGTTCGCGGATATTCGCGAAGAACAAAAAATGATAGAGTTAAGTATGAGTGGGATGCCAAACAAGGATTATATGGAAATCTTAAGAGCTCATGTATGTAATTTGTGGCTTTTTCTCCCATAAGCTCCTAACCGGATTAATAATACGTGCTATTTTTGGAGATTAAACTTAAATCAACAATGTTTTATGTAATATATAGTAAAAATTTTAGTCTTAGTTCAAACTTATACTTGAATTTTTCAAAAAGAAGTCTTCTCTATATAAAATAATATAATATATATATATATATATATGATAAAATGATAAAAAAAATATAATAAAATCTGTGGGCTGATAAAAGTTTACTACCTCTTGCCGGCTCACAACTGATGTGGTAGTCTTCTAAAGAAAGCCCATAGTAAGAATAAAAATCCAAGACTGATAAAAGTTTGTTGCATCTTGCCGGCTCACAACCGATGTTGCAGCCTTCTAAAAGGTCGAGGGTTACAATTGCATAAATGTTTAATATTTAAGTGTGAATTAATAAATAGATTTCTTTTTGTTAAATTTAAATATGCTTTTGAACTTTGACTATCCTATTTTAAGTTTTTAAGTTATGTATATACGGGAATCTTGAGAGTTTTTGAAACTTAAGGTCCGTGAGTCCCGATACTAGTCTCTGTGGGGTGTCAAAAGCCTGGTCACTTAGCCGCAAGGTTGGGATGTGCCGAGACGAAAGTCGCTACATGGGATGATCCCGCCTTCAAACTCATTATTATCGGGTGGAACGTGAAGCATAGTATTTTGCAAAACATTGATCCATGGTTGAAATTCAAAATAGCACATTCACTTAAGATATAATTAAAAGTAACATTTATAAAGTATTTTTCTTTGTAGAGTTGGTGACCTTGGAATTAATCTCCGTCTATTTGTGGTCTTTCATTCATTCAAATAAGGTAGGATTCTGAACTACTTTGTATTTCGTCTTTGAACTACGGTACGGAATATTCCGTCCTTTCTAGTAAGGTCATTATTTCTTTTCATGATTCATCCCCTGAACTGCTATGCTTCACCATTTTTAAGTCTTTTGCCATGATCCTTTACAGGTTTGATTTCAAGACTTATTCTATTGCTCCTGGCTATATATAAGGCATGATCCATGATTTACATGATTACAAATCTAGTTCATGGAGGTACCATGACTATGACCACATGAGGCACCTGGGTCACGACCTCTTCGCGTTGAGAGTGATTCACGCGGTCGTCCCTTTCATGTTACCACGATATATTTCCTGTTTGGCATTTTTATTACAGGGGGCATATGGATGCATCCTTGTTTACATGTTTACATGTTCATGGTGATTGGTTGGTGTGTGCCTCTACTCCCATCACAGTGGAGTTGATCCCTTCTACCCTTATTTTTATAAGAGGGTCACCCCTCTATTACTTGTTGAGGCAGCCCCTCTAGGTTTTGCATGTATTCACGACAATATTATTATGACATGTATGATTATATGAGCTCGTGGGCATTCCTTATTATTTATGTTTATACTATCCATGATATTTCATGACATCTTTACTTCGTATTACCATGCTTTACATGTTTATTTCCTATTCTTCATGACGCATTTTCTCTAGGTTTTCTCTGCTCTTTTGATCTTTCCGGCTATTTGTATTTACATTCCAGGATTCATTCTTATTAATTACATGTGTTATTATATCCGTTCACTGAGCGTTAATGCTCAGGCCGTATTTTCTTTCTCTTTCTGATATGGCAGGTATCTAGAGGGAACGATTGGGCTATGAGGCAGTGTGTGCATTAGGGAAGTGACCTAATTAGTTCCTTTCTTTATATCGCAGGACATTTTGATGTGATATACTATCTTGGGACATATGTTTCGTCTTTAGACTTCTTTTACGTTATTCATGTTGATCTCAATAATTGGGTTAGCCGATGTTTGATTCCGGCTTTCCACCTTTGTTTCCTATGTTATCATTTATGACTTTATGCCTTTATTATGCTTTGATATGACACCATGATTATGACGTTTCGGCCTCCTTTCCGGAGTGGGTCGTTACAATTATGGTATCAGAGCTAAAGGATCGACCTGTGGATCTCTAAAATTGACTGTGAGGGATTGGTTCGTATTAGGTTCTTTTAGAATTGACGTTTATCTTCTTTCGCGTTTTGACCTTCTAACCGTTTAACCGTTTAACCCTCTTTGTAAATGTAAGATGGTTAACACTCGTACCGATGCTGAACTCGCTGCAAGACGTTCAAGGGCAGCGTGGGATGCCATGCTCCCACCGAATTCGCGAGCTAGGGTTCGCGTAGAGTTACCGCATGGGTGTTGTAGCTTTCGGTAGTATCCTCCACCAGTCACTATTCTTACTTGCCTTGAGCGCTTTAATAAGCAGAAACCCGTTTGTTCGAGAAGGCAAGTAGCCCTGTTATGTGAGAATTAGATCTCCATATGGAGAAGATCTTCGACGTGATGGTTTGTCAATGGTTTGCTTTTAAGACCAGATTGCTGTTGTGTTATAAGTTCGAGGGGACGCGTTAGCTTGGTGTGAAGGCCCTAATATAACAGGCATAAGGAAGGAGATGCGTGGGTCAACAACCTTTGACATGGGGCAACTTTTCAAGGATACTGTACTATTCTTTTCTTAGTATTTTTCCCTGGAGCCCGAGCAAGCAGGCTTGAAAGATGAGGAGGTACCATTCCATCCGCCAAAGCGCGACGAATGAGAATTTAGTTAACCGATATATTACATGCAGGCATTTCCTTCGATTAGCTGGTTTTCTTCGGGCAGGCTGCTGGCATGCAAGTAGAGCAAGGCGAAGAACTATCGTTGGGTGTCTTCACAAGTCGTTCTCGCCCCTGTCATGTGTCTAACATTTTCGGATGTTGCCCAGTGTTGCGGTATGCTGCTCGCAAAACTTAGAGATCTTAGTGCAGGCGGATATGATAGGTCTGAGCAGTCGAACAAGAGGCATAAGAGTGAGGACCAGTATCAGCCGGCCACTCAGCAGAGTAGTTATCGGAGTCACGGTCAGAATAATGACCGCCAATTGGATCTAAGGCAGGGCGGGTGGTGGTAATACTAAACCAAAACAACAACAACAACAACACAATAAACAACTACTCTAGCTGGGCATTAACAGAAGTTCCGTGCTGGAACACGACCAATGAACAGAGGTTAGCAAGTCATCGATTACCAGGTTTCTGTGTCCCAGCAGTCTAGGGTACCCTCTGAGGGTTATACTCACCCTATTTGTGCCACGTGTGGACGTAGACACTCAGGAGAGTGTCGTCGTGCTTCTGGTACTTGCTTCAATATGCGCAGGGCCTGGTCATCTTACAGCGGGTGATTTGCAAGAAGAACACTGGGGAGGTAGTTTGGTTCATTGCCAACAAAGAAGCCAGATGCATTACGGCCGTGTCTTTGACTTACACAGGCATCATGGCGCCAATACTTCCGGTACAATCATGGTACATTATTTGCTTCGGTCGAGCAGTGCTTTGTTTTATTTGATACGGCGTTGCGACCACATTCCGTGATATCTACCTCGTTGCCTTATATTTTACTATGACACCATCTTTACTTGAATCATGTATAATGTTTATACACGCCTGAAGGGACTCCGCTCGTATTAACCCATGTGAATGGAGTTCTCCTTAAAGTTTGATGACAAGATTCGTTCAGTTATGCAACTTCCCTTAGGCATGTGCGAGTTTGACATGATTTCTGGGCTATAGACCGGGTTAGCACATACACCGTGCTTCGGTTGATGCCCATTGGCGTCGTGTTTATATTCGGTGACCTTCATGCTCCTGAGTTCATTTATCGGGTTCCTTACGGGGAAAATCTATGCAGTTGTAAAAACCCTAAATTTTGTTTTCCTTTTCTGAGGACGAAATTTTGTTTTAGAGGGGAAGAGTGTAAAACCCGCATTTTGAAATTTAAAGTTTTTCATTTTCAAAAATTTTAATTTTGAAATTATAACCTTGGTAGATGAAAGAATTTGATAAATAAAAACCTTAAGTTATGAATTTTTAGAAATAATGGTAGTTTGGTATAAAGTATTTAAATAAAAAAAAAGATTTTTTTTTAGATAGATATAGCATTTGAAATTTGGAAGTATATTGTATATATCTAAAAAAAGGGTTAAATTTGGACGTAGTTGTGATAATTAAGGAATAGGAGTGTGTAAATCTTTTGGAAACAAGTGTGTAATTGTCTGCACAATTAATTGGTGATAATCCCCCAACACTATAAATACTACCAGTCCCCAACTCTCTCTCTCATCCAGTATGTTCACTCAATTTCCTGCTGTCAAAAATTTAATACTTAATTGTTGTTTTGTAGTTTTAAGATTAGAAGTTTTAAATCATTCGGGTGATCTTAGTAATAAAGTTCTTCTTCTATTTGGTGTGTTGATCCGTGTTTATCTTGGTGTCCTTCTATTCTAATCTAGTAGGTTAGCATTATTAATTTTTTATGTTTTTGATCATAATTATTAGAACAAGAACATTAGAACATGAAATTGATTGGGTTTTTCTTAATTAAAACTAGCAGAATTTTAGGTTGTGTTCAAAGATCATTAACCTCATGATAAAAATAGATTTTATTATGTTTATGGACAGTACTAAAGGGTAGCAAAACGAATATAATTTTCTGAAAAAATCTGGCTCAAGGTCATTTGGAGTAGGGAAGGTCAGTTTTTCGAATATTACAAGAAAAAAACTAGGTGTCAGTTCTGGAATCAAGTGAATCCGAAAAATTTTAATTTTGGGTTTGAATTTTAATAAATTCACCATAATGATGTGGAGGGCTAATTTTTGAATAATGTTAAACTAAGTAATATGTGTGACCTCTTGATTTTTTCTTCTATAATTCCATTAAGGGGTTTAACTTGGTCAAATAGACGTAAACTTTTCTTAAGTTTCTGCCTAGTCAGTTTTGGACTGCTTCTTTGATTAATACGGGTCAATGGGACCACTTCAAATTTTGAATTGATTAAATTTATTTATTATGGGGACACTATTTAGACATATCATATGTGACCTGTGAATTTTTTGTTGATTTTTAAAGATGTTTTGAATGAGTTTTTAAGTCAAGAAAGTCATGTTAATTTACCTAGAAAATTGTAAAGTTATTTAAGCATCATAGAATGATATAACCTTTGAAAACTTTTGAGAGGTCAATCGTAATTTAATAAAAGTAACATTATAAGTATATTCTTGTAGAGTTGGTGACCTTGGATTAATCTCCGTCTATTTGTGGTCTTTCATTCATTCAAATAAGGTACGGATTCTGAATACTTTGTATTCGTCTTTGAACTATCGGTACGGATATTCCGTCCTTTCAGTAAGGACATTCTTTCTTTTCATGATTCATCCCCAGAACTGCTATGCTTCCCCATTTTATGTCTTTTGCCATGATCCTTTACATGTTTGATTTCATGACTTATCCTATTGCCCGAGCTATATATACGCATGACCATGATTTACATGACTTACCACCTAGTCATGGAGGTACCATGACCGTGACACATGAGGCACCTGTGTCACGACTCTTTCGCGTTGAGAGTGATTTCACGCGGCGTCCCTTTCATGTTACCACGTTATATTTCATGTTTGGCCATTATTATTCAGGGGCGTATGGATGCATCCTAGTTTACATGTTTACACGTTCATGGTGATTGGTTGGTGTGTGCTCTACATCCCATCACATTGGTGTCTGATCCCGTCCACCATTTTATTTATTAAGAGGTAACCACCTCATATTACTTGTTGAGGCAAGCCCCTCTTATTATATGCATGTATTTCACGACATTATTATATATGACATGTATGATTATATGAGCTCGTGGGATTCCTTTTTATTTTATGTTTATACTATCCTTGATATTTCATGACATCTTTTACTTCGTATTACCATGCTTTTACATGTTTATTCCTTTTCTTCATGGACGCATTCTCCAGGTTTCCTCATCATGACACTTTTGATCTTTCCTGCTACTTTGTATTTACTATCCAGGATTCATTTACTTATTAATACATTTGTTATTATATACGTTTCAACTGAGCGTTATGCTAAGCCGTATTTTCTTTCTTTCTCGTCTCTTATACGGACAGGTATCTAGAATAGAGGGAGATTGGGCATGAAAGAGTGTGTGCTTAGGAAGTGGACCTATTTAGCTATCGACCTTTCTTCTAATTAGATCGCAGACATTTTGATGTCCTTATAATATTCTTGGACTCATGTTTCGTCCTTTAGATTGTTTAAGTTATATTCATGTTGATCTTCATAATTGGGAGCGATGTGTGATTCCGACTGTTCCAACATGTCCTATGTTATCATTTATGACTTTATGCCTTTATTATGCTTGGTTATGGGACACCTTTGATTCTATGACCCGTTTCGGCGGGCCCCGCCCGCGCCGTTCTCGGTGGGAGGTAGGGCGTGTGTATTTGTTCAGTGGCGTGTTGATCGTTCACTTCATGTATGACTTGTTGTAGCACCATAAGAGATGTTTCGTCGTTGGTGTTTCGTGCTTCGTTAGTGTCGTAATAAAACGGCTTAGGATAATTTGGATCTTTAGAGGCAGGTACCCGCCCCCCCTCACAGGGATCGTACGCCCCATTTGACCATAGTAATAAAAGTTGCCAAAAGGGGCACCAGTGTTCCGCGATCACTTATGATAGCACGAGGGGCACCGAATCGGGCGAAGAGAGATTTAAGAAATTTGCAAACAACTCGGGCGTCGTTCGTAGGGAGCGCTTTTGCTTCAACCCATTTTGATAGATAGTCGACAGCCACGAGTATGTATTTGTTCCCTCGTGAAGACGGGCCGCTCTCGGCACATGAATCAATGACTTCACGTCAACAGATTTCAAAACTTGGATGGATTTTGAGGCTTAGTCATCACGTTGCGAAATTTTTCCTTGACGCTGACAAGTGTCACATTAGGTGACCAAGTCATGGGCATCTTTGTAAATCGTGGGCCAATAAAATCCTAAGTCAAAAACCTTTTTAGCAGATGGATTTTTGGCACAGTAATGTCCGCGCCTGTGGGTCCACTATGGCAAGCTTTGAGGATATCAATAGCTTCTTGGCCCGCAACACACCGCCGGATCACTTGATCCGCACATATTTTGAACAAATAGGGGTCGTCCCAAAAGTAGTGTTTAACATCCTTAAAAAACTTGTTCTTTTGTTGGGACGACATCCCTTTAACAATGAAATTCCCCGCGTGGTAATTTGCAAAATCGGCAAACCACTAGGTACTTGAGTTACCATGAAAAGTTACCATATTAAGTGTCTCGAGATGAAATGTTTCATTTATCTTCTTTGGGTCGAGCACACTTTCATAAGGATTTTCTAATCGGGAAAGATGATCGGCCACGAGATTATCGACTCCTTTTATGTCAATTACTTTGAATTTGAACTCTTGAAGGAGGAGAACCCACCAGAGCAATCTCGCCTTGGAATCTTTTTTAGCAAATAGATATTTTAGGGTAGAGTGATCCGTATACACGATGCTTTTATTCAAGATGAGGTAAGACCGGATTTTTTTGAAGGCATACACCACGGCTAACATTTCTTTCTCCGTCGTGGTGTAATGCGATTCTGCCTCATTCATTGCTTTGCTAGCATAGTGTACAGGCCTAAAGTGTTTTTCATGATGTTGCCCCAGGACCGCACCTATGGCAAAGTCTTTTGCATTGCATATAAGCTCAAATGGTAAGTCCTAGTCGGGGGCAATCAAGATTGGAGCTTCGGTAAGTTTTTTCTTTAATGTTTCAAAAGCTTGAATACATTCATCGAAGAAGATGAACGAAGTATCTTTCTCAAGAAGATGAGTCATCGGTCAGGAAATTTTGGAAAAATCCTTAATGAACCGTCGGTAGAAACCGGTGGAAACCTAAAACACGTAATAGGTTCTTTGATCGTTTAAGCTCAGGTTGTTTAGACCTTTATCTAGGATAATATCAATGTTCATAAGTTATAAAAACAAAGCAAAATAAGAACAAAGATATTCAACAAGGTTTACCATTTATATGTGTTTCCATCAAGCCCCACATTCTAGACATGATCAACTTCAGAATACGGTTACATCAATAAACTGTAACAGGGACCAAGGAAAACCTTGATTACCTTGAGGCTACACCAACTCTATACTAGACGTCTACATCTTCTTGTGTACACACACACTTTTCTGGATGCATAAAACAATATGCCTATGATCTCTTTATATAGGGAGAGATCATGACTTACAAAGGAAGATAATAAATACAATAAGGAAACTAAATCTTTTAATCTTTATCTTTATTCTTCTTGAGCATATCTTTTAGTATCTTCTGATATCTTCCATCTTTTGTAGAATATACTCCACCAGCTTGAAGAATCTCTTATTATCGATTTAGGTCCTTTTCCTTTAAGTCCTTCTTGTTTCATTCTTGTTTTGTCTTATCAACTCAAATATAATTCCCAACAATCTTCCCCTAGTTGATAATGACAAAACCAAATAATCACAAACTTCTCCTGAAGTTAATATAGAATGAAACTTCCCTTTAAACCTTTGTACCATGCCACACTAAGGATCTACAAATTGCAAATCATCAAATCTTCTTCCCTTTTTTGTCAATATTAAATAGGAGACTAAAGTATGCAACTTTGATCTTTACAACTACGTAGCAATATTACACTTCTAATCCAGCCTTCAACAACTCAAATTACCCTTCATGACGCGCCTTTAAGATTAATGAACTTGAGCAGTAGAAACTTAAACTAGTAGTAGTAAAAAAGACTAACTAACAGTACTAACTATATACTGACAGTACTAACATTGTACTAAAAGTACTAACTATAACTAGTAGTACTATTATTACAACTAGCAGTATTAAGTCCTTCAGCAGCATCCTCTTATAGAAGCTCTTTAATTCCCAACAATCATCCCCTAAACTTATGATCTACCTTCAAATCTTAAGTTTCTTGAATTAAAGCTCTTTGATTTTGAGAGGATTCTTTCAAACACTTTAGCTTCCTTTCCACAAGTAACGTTATATTTGTCTTTATACATGTATATCGCCATTAAGCAGGAGTAGCTGTTCCATCTTCTTATCCCATCTCTTTCCGTTACTGCTGGACATAAGGACGGACATTCCGTCCTTTCAGTGAAGGACATTCTTTCTTTCAATGATTCATCCCCAGAACTGTAAAGCTTCCCATTTTTATGTCTTTTGCATTCATCTTTTACATGTTTTGATTTCATGACTTATCCTATTGCCCGAGCTATTATATACGCATGACCATGATTATACAGACTTTACCACTATCATGGAGGTACCATGACCGTGACACTATGAGGCGAACGCTGGTCACGACTCTTTCGCGTTGAGAGTGATTTCACGCGGTGTCCCTTTCATGTTTACCAGATTTATATTTCATGTTTGGCCATTTTTATTCAGGGGCGTATGGGTGGCATCCTATTACATGATTTCACTTCATGGTGAATGGTTGGTGTGTTCTCTACATCCCATCACATTGGAGCTGAACCTCCACCCATATTTTATAAGAGGTCCACCCCTCATATTACATGTTGAGGCAGTCCATCATATTATATGCATGTATTCACGACATTATTAATTATGACCTGTAGATTATATGAGCTCGTGGCATTCCCTTGTTATTATGTCTAAAACTATCGCATGATAATCTCATGACATCTTTACTTCGTATTACCATGCTTTACATGTTTATTTCCTATTCTTCATGACGCATTCTCCAGGCTTCCTCATGATACTCATGATCTTTCCGCTGCTTTTATATTTATTATCCCAGGATTCATACTTATACTTACATTGTTATTATATTCCGTTTCACTGAGCGTTATGCACAGCGTATTTTTCTCTTTCTTATACGACAGGTATCTAGAAGGAGATTGGGCTTGAGAGAGTTTGTGGCTTAGGAAGTGACCTTTTAGCTTCCTTCTTTTTTCTCGCTGACACTTTGATGTGCTATACTATCTTGGACACATGTTTTAGTCCTTTAGACTTCTTTTACGTTATTCATGTTGATCTCATAATCGGGAGCCGATGTTTGATTCTGGCTTTCCACTTTGTTCTATATTATCATTTATGACTTTATGCCTTTATTATGCTTTGATATGACACCATGATTATGACGTTTTGGCCTACTCTCCGGAGCGGGTTTGGGTCGTTACAATGCTTTCCATAAGTTTCGTCATTCCATGTCAAATATTATCAATCTTATTAGTGATGGCGATGATCCCATCTGAACTATTGCTACCCATTCTCCTATTACTTGTTCTGTCATGCCACTTGCGAGTGGTCGGCCATGTCTTGAATCGACACAAGAGCTCATGTTGGTGTCATTCTAGGGATCGACCCCTGGGAATCTATCATCTGATGGGTCAGGATGTCCAAACCTTGTAGAATATGTTCACCTTTTGATGGTTGTTAAGGTCATGCATAGGGCACCTAAAAATAATGTCATTGTACCTTTCCTAAGCACGGTACAATGTCTCATCATCCTCCTGCTTAAAGTTATGAATTTCCTCAAGCTGTTTGGCGGTCTTAGAAGGAGGACAATATCTCTGGATGAATGCCTTATCTAGAAGGGCCTATGTGTTAATCAAACATGTCGGTAATCTATCCATCCATCTTTTGGCTGCCCCAGTGAGTGTTATAGGAAACACTTGAAGCATAACCGCGTCATGAGTGATGCCCGGGATGCTAAAAAGACTAACAACATCCAACACCTTTTGCACGTGTTCATGAGCATCATCATCACGGTTTCTGGGCAAAAGTGTTATCTTTAACTCTCGCATGAATTGACCCTTAATCTCAAAACTGACATTATTACCAATCTCGGGTCTTAAAAATCCCATTCCTTGATTCCCTCGGGTCAATGCCATGTACTGATCCATAGTAAGTGTATCAATGTCAACTTCTCCTATACTTTAGATTCGGGTTCTAAAATGTCAGACTCGTTAAAAGTAAAAAAATATGAACAAAAATAGTGTAAGGTTTCCTTCTGGTACAAAACTGTCTTTCCAGAACGGTAAATGGAGTGGATCTAGTTTGGATTTTGACCTCCTAGTCCTGCAACTGAAAATCACAACGAAAGATTAGTAGTCTAAGCTAATAAAACAAAAACAGAAATAGAAATAAAAATAAATAGAAAATTCTAAAACTTTAAAAACAAAAATAAATATAAAATTCAAATTTAAAACCAATTTAGCTCCTTGACAGCGGCACTAAAAAATTGATGTGTTTTAAGATTTTGCTTTAAATTATAAAGTCTCGTCTACCTAAGATATACAATTACACTAACAGTTAGAGTACCTAGTCGTGTATAGTTTAGGATTGGTAACCCGAGGTCGTTCCCAAGAGCTAATGAGCGGTTTCAAACTTGAGCTTTAATTGTCACAATTGAAGTGTTGTTAAAGTACTAAAATAGCAATAAAGTCAAATGATGGAAATGTAAAGTTTGTTTACTAATATAAGAGAAAATGTGCTAACCAAGTTAATCCTTCTGCTAACAATATATTCCATTTCCTATGCAATGTATAATGCTCGTTTTATATATTGGTTCTAATGTCATAAGTCCGCTTGGGTATGCGAAACCTAACCTATAATTCCTATGTTCTCAATCACGTTGTTCACGGAAACTGGGCATCTAGTTCATAGTCATTACGTTCCCAACTATCTTATACACTTATCTAATGTTGAAAATCCCACTTCTCGACATTTAAACCCCTATTAGGTACCAACTAACCAAAGGTTTACCCGCGCTTTTTAAGTACCCAATCTTGTTATGACGTAGTAGTCTTGTCAGTAGGAACCTTTCTAAATCTCTATGCAAGTTACGTTGTAACCCTTACCAGGTTATTTCGCCGTAATGTCTGATGACTAGACTTGGTCTTGTTTAGCAGCAACACAAGTGACCACGTAGCTAAGACGGGCCAACTACACCATAGTTTTAGTATTGTTTAACAAGTTATACCTGTTTTTTCTTCATGTTTCCTTCCTTTTCCACGTCTTGTTCCGAATGTTCCAAAAATAACCTAATAATGAAATGTGAAGCAATTAAATACATATTCATATAAAAATATAACAAATATGAGCATTTAGCAAGGGAAATTGGTACTAAAATATTTACATTATTTGATGTTATCAGCCTTCAGTGTACTGTGCGTTAAAATCCAACCATTTTGTTTGCGTCATCTTCTTCTGCAAGGGTTGGCTACGACCAATTCAAGCCTATCTTTGCTTCTAAAACTTATCCGGTGCATGTTTTCCATGTGCATTGCCAAGATTTGAATCGAAGGATCCCTGCTATGTATGTCAAAGTTAAGGATTCTCCAACATGCCTCATGCGGCCGTACATACCTTGCGTTAATAAAATATTTTAAAAGCTGTTTTAAAAGTTGTCACATTTTAAAAGCTGTTTTAATGATTAAATTGTAAGAAAGTGAATAGAGGAAGTAAACTGGTTTTACTAATCAAGGGAATTAGTATAATGGCAGACAATTAAAAAAATTAATGCATTTAAAACATCCTAAGTTCAATTATTATCCCAAGTGCAATGTCTAATTCTTATTTTATATTGTGGTTCTAATATCGACAGGCCCGAATCGGCATCGAAACCTGTCATATATATCCTATGATCTCTGGTCCCCAATGGTCACGAAGGGTGATTATACAGTCTACAGTGATTAACCCCTAACTATCCTAAAGACCCGTCTAATGCAGATAATCCTACTTCTCAGCTATAAACCCTCCTAGAAGAGTTTTTCAAATTTTATAAGTGTCTTTCATATTGCAGGCGATGATATGAGCAATCCCTACACTAAGGACAATTGTTCCTATCCTTAGTACCCAGTTTAACCTTTAATTCAATAGGTAAGCCTACTATAAGGTCTAACAAGATCTACACTAGCCTCAACACTACGAAAACTCAAAGATCATGCAACAAGCAATAAGGATATCCATATAAAACAATAATCAGACAGTGAGATCAAAAATAAATAAACGAAAGTATAATTAATAAATTAAATACCGAAGAACATATAATAAATAGCATAACATAAATTAAATCGAGATATGATGAATCAAAATAATTAAATTAAATTTGATTGATCATTTTTAAGTTGAAGTATAATTACAAATCGTGCTACATTAGTGCTCTCGATCTTCTAGTCGATGTCGTGGCAAACCCCAAAGGGTTTACCCTATACCGAATGCCTACGCCCCTTTTTCTTTGCTGTTGCGTCGAACAAAGGGAAAACTAAAGAATGAAATGAATGATATCATAATATGTTCCATTCGTCTATTATTTATAGTGTCATTAACACGAATCTCAATAAGCTCAAATAACCACAACAAAACACTAAACCCACCCGTGGCGAGTGATACCAAATGTTATCCCAAGATAATAAGCTATCCAAACACAAGATAAGCCATACCAATAAGCAAAATAGAAAAGAGAAAAGAGAGAAGGAAAAGATAGAAGATTAGATTAAAGATGAAAGAGTGGGATGGGAGGTTTTACACACACACATAAACTATGCAAATGAAAACCAACACCCTCTCCATGTGTGGAGAGGGTTCTATTTATACCCCTTGCCAACTAGTAGGCGTATGGGCTTTCTACTTGGGCTGGGCTTGGCATATCTTGGGCTTTGAGCCCGAAACATTGACAATATTAGATTACAATCCAAGCCCATTGAACCCGACTAGCCTATTACAATACAAGACCTAGTTTGACTTTGTAAGACCGATAACATTCATGTTTGACTTAATATAATTAAGGCTAACAATCTCCCCCAATGTTGAGGTCTCTTTCTTCAAACTCCTCCGTACCACTGATGACATTCTTGTAGGAGTTTGCTTTGATTTATCATTGTCTCCCTTGACGTTGAAGATATGACTTTTGACATTTATGCTTTGCCTTGTTTTGGTCTTGTCTTGTTTGTAACGGCTTTGTTCATTCATGCTTTGTGATCTTGATTTTGAGCCTTTATCTTTTGACTTTGAGTTCTTGAGATCGTTATCTTGCATCATCTCCTTGATTTGAATCATCTTGATTTGACTTTCTTGATTCAACCTTGTAACTCTTGACCAACTGGCTTATACTTGTTTCATTTTGTTTGAACTCATATTTGATTAATTAGTCTAACAATCTCCCCCAACTTGAAGATTACTTTATTGATTATGAGGTCTTTGATGGTGGGAGAATTAGAATACAAATATCTTGACTTGAATGATTGAATTTAAAGCTTGAGAATGAGCATGAGGTTTATGAATCTGGAATTCACTGGTTGAGGCTGCAAAACCATCGTTAAACAGAATAAGACTGTTAGCAATAAAAGATGATATATGGCTTTGGTTCATTCATCTTTGTTGGGTTGAATCTTAACCTTGGTTTCCCGTTTTAAGTTATAATTACGAATACCTGTGACATGTAGATTCAAAAGAATCTGCCCTTGACAGGGTTTCCAGACTCAAAGTGTAGGATCTTCTAACACATATGTATTAGATTCACCATGCTTGTTAGTTCTCATTACCAGAATATCTCAAAGTAGACAACACAGTAAGAGTGAATCAGTAAGTTACTATCTCACCGACTGAGTCGTCAATTCATAGACTGGACCAAATTGATATCCAGTTAGCACAAGCATGATTCATATAGAATCTGTAAGTCACCTACCATGGAGCTTGTTTGATGTTGGCTCAAGCAGGATTCCATCTTCTCTGTGAATAGTTAAGATTACTCGGAAGTTCTGGGCAAGATCCCAAGGATAATGCGTTGGACTCTTTGGTTAACAACTTGTGACTTTCTGGTGTTCGCAAGAGTATTTTGACATTTGTGTCCCTATGAGATTTATAATTTGATTCTTTCTTGGGCTCTAGATCTCAAATTTGTGCACTTTGGTTTTAGTAATCGGTGGCTGGAGCAAACTGATGCTCAACTATCTCGGAGTGAGATGTCAATAGATAACATGTGTATCTCCGTGACAAATGAGACAAGTTTCTTTTGAGAGAAACCCGAATGGCTGGGAAGGGTTGTGCATTGCATCACTGGGTCCATGATGTCGTCTTCAATATCAAAATCATTCTGTTGTGATTTTGATAGATGATGTATTGACCCGGTTTTTGCCTAAGTTGTTTGAAGGGCTGCTTTGTTTTCACCCTTTATCCATACATTTCTTTTTCATTCTACAACCCTTTCAATGCTTACCAAGACGTCATTACTAACACAATTGTTGTGATTGTTCTAGTGTTAGCTCAATCTTAGTCAGCATTTTTTCCCTTATACACATTCTTCTCCATTCATACCTAAGGACTGCTATTTCTAACTATAGAGTGTCCTTGGGTAGATCCCTCCGGTTCTGGTTGGATCGTATGACTTATACCTAACCTAACCACCTTATGACTTCAGAATCGTCGTGAAATTAATAGGTTGTTGGGTATAGAGATCGAACCATAAAACCATTTTCTGACATTGTTATTTTCAAATACTCCCCCTACACATGTGCTCCGAGATTCGAAATTGTTTAGCACATGAAGGACAGAGTTGCACTTAGAGTCTTAAATACATTAACATAGATCTTAAGTTAACATGAATTGTTTCAACTATTATTCTTGTTCTCTTGTTAAATACCCTCTAAACCTTTGACTGAGTATAATACCCAACAAAAATACATGCATCACCTTTTTCCTTCATTTTATCAAGATTTTCCCCATCTCTAACGATGTAGCAAAGAGAACCAAAGATGTGAAAAAACTTAACTGACGGTTTCCGAGCATTGATGATATGGTAGGGTGTTTTCTTATGTTGAGGAATTACAAGTGAACGGTTTTGAGTAAAATATGCTGTTGCAATTGCTTCAGCCCAGAAGAACAAAGGAACTTTAGCGGCCCTTAGCATTGTTCGAGCAGCCTCAACAAGAGTACGGTTCCGTCTTTCGACAACGCCGTTTTGTTCAGGTGTTCGAGCAGTTGACGTGTGACAACCATGACTTGAACAGGTTAGTCAAACCGTTAGTGTTGACTTATGTATCTGTTGCAATGTATGGGTTATGTGTTATTTGTGTTTATTCGTGTTTATATGTGTTTATGTAGGTTATGTGAGATTTGATAATCAATCCATTGAGCGTGATCGTCTTATTGGGATTGGATTTGTGTTGGATTTTGTGAAGTTCATTTTGTTCACTTTTAGTGACAAGAAAATAATTTTGGTGATTTAAGCGGTTTCGTGTTAATTGTGTAAGTAATTATTACGTATACGTATTTATTTGTGTTTGGTTGTAAGGTGGTAGTGTAATATATTTTTTTATTGATATGTGTGATCATGATAAGGATGGTGGT
>BQNB010008533.1:0-21721 GCA_026074375.1 Tanacetum coccineum | reverse complement strand
CGGGCTCAAAGCCCAAGTTATGCCAAGCCCGGCCCAAGTTACAAGCCCACACGCCTACTAGAAAGGCTTAGGTATAAAAGAAACCCTCTCCACACATGGAGAGGGTGTTGGTTACATTTTCACACACTTGTAGCTCACCTTTTCTCTCTAATCTAAGTTTCTAGTTCTTTTCTCTCTCTACCTTTCTTTTCTTATTAAGCCGGCTCCTTTTGGGATGAAGGGAAGGTATATGATGATGAAGAAATGGTTTAAGTCAAAGTGTTGATGGCTCTTGCTAATGATGAGCTTGCTGTTGGTAACAATTATGCAAGAAATGGTGAACGGATTGACATCACCATAAGAAAGGTAAACATTCTTTTATTAATGGATGAAGATGCTGATTGTCAAACTTACCTTAAATACATTAACATAGATCTTAAGTTTGTTGAATAGCAAAGGTTGAATTTGTTGTCAAAATATAACAAACTTGTTTTTGAATTAAACAAATGTAGATATGATTTACTTGTATTCAAACAAGCTAAATTAGAGGCTATTACATTTCAACCTCAAAACACTAAACTTATAAAACAAAATCATGCTCTTTAAGAACAACTTCAGAAAGAAAAATGTGTTAATGAAAAATAGTTAAGTAGTTCTAGTAAAGTGACTCAATGTATTAATGAACAAATTCCAAATCAGAAAAAGAAAATTCTAGGAATTAACTAACTTACTGAAACATCATCCAAAAAGGATATGAATTAAAATGTCTTTATACCTACCTTAATGGTTATGATCATGAAATGATTCCCAAATTTTAAAGATTGGTTTGAAAGATCTAACCCTAACTATTAACTATTAAACTTCAACACTAGAAGAATTTTAATTCCTGAAAGTCATGCAATCAATGATAGTCTTAGACTCACTAAGGTACCCACTGACCCTAAGTCTTCCAAAGAATCAGGATCAAAACCTCAAACACCCTTACCTCTACTGAAAATTCTTTAAGGAGCTTCACCAAGCTTAGAGGTTATGCCATTACTCTCCAAAGGAGAGACCTAGTTTTGGAACTATTAAACATACAAAGCCTGAAACACAAAATTCTTTAAAGAGTGTTTTAGGACATGTCACTGTTGAACACTGAACCAGTCACTACTTCAGTTCCTACTTAAGTTAAGAACAATGAACAAGAATCCAAAATAAATGAATTAACCAAACTTGGTCAAATGATGATCGATGAAAAGGTTAACTCATCTCAAAAGATTCAGGAATCTAAACATGTGATCCTACAGCCTGAATCATCTAGATTAGTTAATTTATCTAGACCGAGTCATGAATCTAAACCTAAGGTTCAAAATATGACTCATAAGAATCAGTTCTAGACGAAAACACTCTACAAAACCCAAACTAATAAGTGTGAACTTTGCTATTATACAAATCATTCCACATATGATTGTTATAGAATTCTATATTGTATGAAATGAAAAAGAGAGGTTCATATATGCTCTAATCACAATGCACATGTTGCCTCACTAGAAGGACAATAATAAACTACATGTACTAAATCTATTAGTAGGATCATCTCCATCTAATCAGGATTAGAAAAGCTAAGACAAACCTTTCCTCATGCCACTCACTATGGTTTCAATGACCATCATCCCGATGACTATTATAGGTACCGTTTTAGTGTGAAGTATGTAGAAGCAATGATCATGTAACCTTAGGACACAATCGATTCATTTTTGTCAGGGGAGATATACTTACTAAATCCTCTTAGTCTAGTGAAAATCTTTGGAGTTACGTGTGTGATGAGTTGCATACTTGTTAGAAGTACTGTTCATAATCACTAAACCACCTATGATTTTGAATAATTTCAAAAAAAGTAAAAACTTAGACTGTAAAGCAAAAGAGCTATAAAAAGGTCGTGGGTTCAAATAGAAAAACTAACTATGTTATATATGCAGAGACTATTAGGGAGCCCATTAGGGCTACATGGACATGGGATGCTCATAGAGTTATTGATTAGTTTCAAGATTTATTTGAATAAATACGTGGGACAACTAGGTCCTAAGGTAGTATTTGGTGATAACTCATCTTGCAATACTAAGGGATATCGTTCCATAAACTATGGTGTATAGTTTTTTCTCTAAAGTAGCTTTTGTAAATGGTTTAAGATACAATTTAATTAGTATTAATAAACTTTATGATGCTAGGTATATTGTTTAGTTTGATGATAAGCAAGGAACAATCTTTATGCTAATAAAAAATTGTATTAATAACACCTAGGAGAAATGATGTCTATGTGTTTGACATGTCATCACTTACATATAATGGGGCTTGCTTCTTTGTCAAAGCCTCTGAAAGTGTTAATTGGCGCTGGCACAAAAGATTATCACATCTCAATTTCAAAAACATTAACATACTTGCTAAACAATGATGCGGATTTTTGCAAAACCATTAAAGTTTTACAATCTTCCTAGACAGTGAACCTAACCATTGTAGTGTAGTATAGGAAAGTCCGAAGGATTGATCGTTCTCTTTGGGAATATTGAGGTAGGCTTGAAATGTATGTCGCTTAAGTCTAAGGGATTAAGGGGAGATTCTTTTTGGTCTTTTATATTTTTTAAGAAAGTAAGTAAACAATCAGGTTTGAGAGGGGTTTTGATTAATCTAATTAGTACTCCTAATTAATAAAAGATACAATTAACTACTATGACTTAAACAATGGTAATAAATGTGTATTTACTTAGATGAAATTCTCCCTAATCTTGTATGTACATTGTGCTTAACTAGCTAGATAATTAATTGATGGTGGTGTTGGGTCAGTTCCTGGGCCCTTCAGTCTCTCATTAGATTTAAACATAAAATCTCTTAATTGTAATCTAGTTGAAGACAAGTTCAGCTTTATCTAGCTAAATACAAGTTCAGCTTTAGTTCTTCAGGTACTTAGAAGATCAAGCAGCATATTCACTTTAGTTTATGTAGCGGTTTAGAAACTGAAGAAGGCCTTAACAAGAGCTTCAGTGCAGTTTAGTTGACAATTCCAAGCTAAACGATGTTGATCTCCTCTTATAAGCTGAAACAAAATGTTTCTCTTCTAGAAGGTTTACAAGGCGGGAAAAATATTGCTTTATGTCAAAAGGAATAAAGCAAATCTCCTTGGGAAAGATACTTCTAAAGTTGGTATAGAAGTACAACCACTTTCCTTAAAGGACTGTACCTAGTATTATAAAGCATGTGTACATTAAATGGTATCTCAACCACCTATCCAATGCATAACATGTGTCATAGGCATCCCATTATAAACCCTAATTCCTTTCCTATGAAAGAAATGCGATGTAAAGAGTAAATGCTATCTCTACTAATTAATGTGAAATACATTAAAGAGCATTTACTCCTAAAACAAACTAATAGAACCATTAGAGCTGAAGCTCAAGTGTTGGTTACATACTTTGTACTTTAACTTATAACTTAGGTTAGAGTTTAAGTTTAAGGATATCACCTCAATTTTCATTATAGATTCTTTATTTGATTCTAATAAGAACCTATACGTTGAAAAGTTACTTCTGTGCATTAAAAACTTGTTCGTAATATTATTAACATATATTTGTTTAAAACAACATTGTGTTGCCATGGAATGTGATTAGTTTAACTTGATAAATCTTATATCACATTCAAAGGGACCAACAAGTGGTATCTAAGCAATTTGATTTGTAAAACCTTTTTTAAAGTTTTTATATAACTATTCAAAAGATTTTTAAAATTAAGATCTATAAAAATGGCAATAGAAGTACCAAAATCTCTAGAATATAGGGGTGGCCAATTAAATGTTACTCCTATGCTTGAGATGGAAAATTTCACCAATTGGAAGAAAATGTTTATGTGCCACATCATTGGTATTGAACCCCTTTTCAAAAGCATTATTCAAGATGGTCCTTATGTTCCAATAATTGCTGGTAATAGAAAACCAGAGTCTCAATGGAACACAAATGAAAGAAAAGCTGCTAACTTAGATCAGCGACTTAAAAGTCTCATCATGTCTGTTCTACCAGACGACTAAATGAATTCTGTTATCAATTATGAAACGACAAAAGCTACCTGAGAAGACCTAATACTATATCATGAGGGCCTCTTTGATGTGAAAGAGAGTAGGGTTATGGACCTAAAGTTGTGTTATAATACCTTCAAATTCAAAGAAGGTGAAACTCTAACACAAACTTTCACCAGATACAAAGCTTTAATGAATGAACTAGTAAATGATGGTGTCAAACTTTCAAAGCTTGAGATAAATACTGGTTTCATCAATGGGTTACAAAAGAAGTGGCTAAGTTTCTGCCAAAGTCTTAGAAACACTAACCATGTTAAAGATTTTGAGCATGCTTCTCTATTTGGCAAACTCAAATATGAAGAAAATCTCATAGACAGCATTTATGAGACTAAAAAGAAGAAATCTTTATCTAATGCAATAGCCTTGTCAACTGCTTTCATATCAACCTCTATTGTCCATGACTTTCAAGATAGTCCTGATGATGAAGAGGATACAAGAAGTAGTCTAGAGTACGTGAATGACCTTGAAGAGTAATTTCATCAAAGATCTCTTTTGGCAAAGTCCAAAAGGTTCTTCAAAAGGGGGTCCTAAAGGTTTAGTGGGGCAAAGGCAACTGATGAAATTCAATTCCACAAATGTGGGAGGAAATGTCACTTTGCAAAAGATTGCTTCTTAAAGACTTTAGTTCCCTTATACTGATCACCTTCTTAAAACAACACTCAACTAAATTCTTCCGTTCCTATCAACAGAAACCTGAACTAAGGCCCACCAAAAACCTTGAAGCTAAATATAACAAAGTAAAGGCCAAGTTGGCTCTCCTCAGTTCTGGTGCTTCAACTTCTAAATCATCAATGGTCAAGAACAAAGGTGTTGTTGCTGAACCATATGAATGGGATGAAGAAGATGTGTCATTTAATGACAATATGAATGGTTGAAGTGAAGGTACACATGGCACTTGCTGATGATGAAAATGTTGCCGTTGTCAAAGAAAGTGCTAGAATAAAGAATGGGTAAAGATCTCCATGAGAGATAATGATGAAAGAAAGACTTTTATTGATTATTAGTGTATTGATCTTAATTAAGTTGAAGAACAAAGAAATAATCTTGTGCTAAAACATAGAGATCTTGTTCAAGAACTAAACAAATGAAAAGAGAACTTATTAGTACTGAAACAAGCAAAGCTTGTTTTTTGTCACACCCTGTAAATTTCAAGTCAATATTTTCAACTTTTTCGATCATTATTTTTGACTTTTATACGTTACGTTTGAATTTGGCGATTTACCGGGAAGTTAATCCGCGTAAATCTGAAAAATATCATCGAACGCGTTTCAAATTCCGATTATGATTAGTCTACATATTATATGTATTATTTAATCTTTTCTAAGTGTTTCATATATTACGATCACTTCTGATACTTATTTTTAAGTTTTAGCGTATAATTTATGTTTTTCGCGTTTTTGATCAAACGGAACCCGGGAAACCCGAAATCTTTTCGTGTAAACTTTAGTTATCATTAATCTCGTGTTTATAAGTCAAAAATTTCATTCATGTCCCCCCTCTTATTATTTCAGACGCCTAAACCCAAACCAAAAAAAACCATAAGTCCTAAATTAATTCAAAGGTATTTTTTTGAATTTCTCATGCATGTGTGGGATAGTGACACATGAGAGTGTCATTCTCATGCACACTTACCATGCATTACCACCATGTGAACTCTTACACTCTTGTAAGACTTGGACTAAGACCTTTGACCATCTAATCTTGTAAAACTAGAACCATGACCCAAAAAAAATTAAACCCATTGGTCCTTGTGGTTGTGTTCGGCCGAGCAAGGCGCACACACACACTTTTGGTGTGTGTTGGTCACATGTACAATCCAAGACATACCCTAAGCCCTAGTTACTTCCTATATATACCTCACATATCAAAACTTAGGGTTTCACTCTTCATTTCATAGCCTCAAAAATTTCTTTCTCTCCCTCTTTTCTTCTCTTAGCTCACGACAAATAAACACCCTCTTAGGGTTTTCATTTCTTTGATTTAGTGCAAGATCCAAGTATACTAGGTTCATATCTAAGGTTATTTAGGGTGATTACAAGTATTGGTTCATTGATTCAAGGGTTTATTTCAAGATCTACAAATTAGGGTTTGGTTATTATTTAGGGTTTTTAAAGACACAAGTCTTCCATCATCTTCTATCATATTTTTTAAGCTTGTTCTTCATTTTGTAAGCTTACATTGAAACTTATACTTTCATTTCTACTTTCATTCATTATTTACTTATGTTCTTGAATAGATCTATAAAGTCCTATGGTGTTTGTGTTAATTTTTCTAAAAGAAACGAAATAACATCTTGACATCTTTTATAAAAATGGAAGTAACATGTTTATGACTTTATGATCTTGGTGATGTGAGTTGCAACAATAGAAATGAAGGGATTAGGTTAGTTTTAGGTGTGGTTTTGTTGTGTATTAGTTGTGAATGGAGATTAGGATAGGTTAGACACTATTGTGAAGTTTGGTGTCATTTTTTGGGAGCATTTACGAAAAATAATGTTGCTGATCAGTTTTATTTTTGGGTTCGCGGACACTTAAGAATGTTTTCATTAGGCGTAAAGGTAGTTTTTGGAGAGCTCATTTCGAGTAGATAGATTTTCATATATTGAACACTAAAATCGGACTTAAAACGACCAAGTTATAGCCAAATGAAACTTGAAACATTTTTCCGCAAAATAATTAACGAATGTGCTGATGTGAATAGTAAAATGAGTTTTCGGACACTTTCGGGATTATTTGAGCTTTTAAAACACTAACAAAACATATAGTATCACATATATATTGATTAGTATCATTAGAAACGTTGTTAACATATTTTAGGAATAGCGTTAAGGTTACAAAAAATAGTAAGTTTAGTAAATTTAAGCAAGATAGGCATGGAAGTTAAACGTTTATGATTCTCTAGTACGTTTAAGGAAGTATGGATTTAGCAAATATAGGGGACGGTATTAACGTCCCGAAACTAAAAACTTTCCTAAAATAGAAACTTACTAAAAATGGGAATTTTTGGTTAAACGCTGAAACTTAACGAAAAACTCTATAATTTCATTTAGTCACTTTTTGTTAATTAAGTCAAAGCACAAACACACATGGATGACTTTTTCACTTATAACGTTTTGTACAAGTTTCGTATATTTTCCGTCTTTCCAAGATGCGTTATTGATTTAGATCGCAAGTAGTACCTCTTTGCATTATATCTCTTCATTGATATTTATCTCACCATTTGCTAAAGGTGAGTTCATAGCCCCATATTTTACTATTTCTACTTTACTACTTTGGGGTGAGAACATTGCTTGTTTTTAAACTATGGACACAGTTACTTTACGTTACCTTTTCCTGATTATTTGTTGCCTATGTTGCGAATTGACCGCTAATGCCCGAACTATCATGGACCGTTAATTTCTTGACCGACCGTACTATTTAAGTGAGCGCGAATGTTGTAAATAGATCTATTGGGACTAATTATCCTTATCCGGGTAAGTAGCACTTACTAGATTCGGGAGACACGAACAAACGGATATATACCATGTCGGATTTCACTAGGTTATCTTGGTCAGATACCTCTAGGACAGTTAATTTCTCGGCATATAATATGCTTCTTTGAATTGAGCCTCATGCATGAGCTAGCGGCGTACAGGTAAATACCATTTTATGTGACGTTTGTATCTGTTATAACGTATCGCATGCGGTACTAGAACTTGTGGTCCACTCATATGCTAAATTCAAACCAATGAATCACCAAACTGGCTGTTTATGTTTGACTATTTTTAAGCATGTTTTCTCAGGTGATATACCTGGATTATTCTTGAGGTGCTTTTTGATGTTGCATGCATTGCAGGTGTCTTTCAAGAAAATTTATCTTTAAATTTTAATACTCGTTGTTTTAAAAACATATTATGGTTCCGCTGCATTTGTCTTAAGCTTCCGCTAAACATTTCCAACTATGTTAAAAAATTGTAAGACATATTTTCATTTAATCAAAGCAACGAGTTATGTTTTATCAAACGTCCATATAGTGGTCGTTTACTTAATCTTGCGCGATGTATATTATGGCGTCACACCTCCAGACACGTGTTTCCGTCCAGGCCCCATTTAGGGGTGTGACAGATTGGTATCCAAAGCCAAAGTTATAGTGAACCAGGTAGCTTATACTAGGCCTGGTCTATAACCAGTATGTGATCTTACGTGTTCTTACCTGCTTACATATATAACTAATAATAATAGCATATATATATATATATATTATATTATAATATATAATATTTATATATATATATATATATATATAATATATATATATATAATATATAAAAAAAAACAACACATCTTACGAAGTGCAAATATATATATTATATTGCCAAATTATTTAATTACTTTAATTTTGCCATATCAAATTTTTGCAACAATACATACGTCTCGCATTGCACGCACTTACATGGTTTCATATAAAGAAGATTTATATAAACTTTTGCTTTGTGCAGTTTTATAGGCAGCCCCTGTTATGCTAATTTCGTGGATTCATCTAAGGAGAGAGTGGGTTCTTATGTCTCACGAGTGAATTCTCCTTTCACTAATCCTACCAGTATCCCTGTTATCCCCGTGGTTCCTGCTGAGGTTCCTATTGCACCTGCTGATCCGTTAGTTGCACCGAAGGTGGAAGCAATTTATGTCATCTTACCTACCGGAGTGCTCGATTTGGTAGATTATTCATCTTCTTCTGATTCTGATCCATCAGAGGATTCATTGCCTGTAGCACCAGACGTTACATAGGATTTCACCCTCTCAATGGTTCGATGACTCAGAGGCGGACAGTGAAGTCGATCCTGCTTAGAAAAAGACTCGAGAGGCATGAGTCTCTTACACAATCATTTGAGTTTCCACTTGCACCTGTTGTTTCCCCACCCGAGATTCGTTGACAGCCAGCGATTCTTGTCCGACCCGGTGAGGCTATTCCCTTTGGTCGACCTTATCGCACCCACCCTAATGGGTTGCGTAAGTTATTGACTGTAAGGAAGAGAGTTGCACCTTTTCCTGCTTATAGACTTGCATGGAGACGTGTACCTCATCGTTCTTTAGATCGTCATTCTTCACTAGATTTTAATTCATGACGCATCCCTCTTCTAGTTCATCTTCGGATTCTCTGACAGAATATTTTCTTCAGGTTCATCTTCAGATTCATTATCAGAATCATCATCAGTTCATTCTTCAAGATGCAATGCATTAGGTCAGTCTTATTCAGGACCATTGGTATGTGTTTAAATACACACACCTTTTACCTTTAAAAACAAGTTAAAATAACCAAAAACGGACTTAAAATGACAAAAATATGCTGGTTTTGCTAATTGTGTTGTGCAGGTAACGATACCTAAGAAAACGGACTGAAAAAAACGAAGCCAAAACGACAAAACGCCGAACCAAGCGCAAGGAAAAGCGCGGAAAAAAGACAAAGACAAGACAAAGCCCAAAGTGTGAAAAAGTCAACCAAAGTCAACCCCGACAAATCCAAAAGTCAAAAAGTGAAGAAAAATAAGTTTAGGGGCCCAAATTGCCAAATCCCTAAACTTATTTAAAGAGGAAAAAGAAGAAAAATCTTGCAAGGGTTAATTCTGCCAAATCTCCAAAGATATACCACAAGGGCCATTTCTGCCATCCCTAGAAAGTTATACACCACAAGGACTTGTGGTGTAATAACTTATATAACCTTTGGGGACTGTTTCTGTCAAAGTCCCCAAACTTTAACAACCACAAGGACGAAACTTGAAATAACCATACAACCCTTGAGGGACCAAACCTGTCAAACTCCCAAACTTCACCCTGGTTTTTGAGTTACTGTATATCTTCACCATTAATTTCCCGCCAAAGCTCAATGCCCCACCTCTGGCATTTCCCCCATTCCCGTTTGCTGTCCACAACCCTCCAAAACCATCACCAACATAAACCCCACCCCCCACATGGGTATGCCAAGCTGGCAATCCTAATTCCCACAATTCGGATCAATGGTTGATATAATTTGAGTGGGCACTACTCAAAACCAAGGGCCAGGATTGCCCTTGTGTCTACACACACACAACAAACACAAGTCTGTTTGTGTGTCTTCAAAGAAACACACCCAAGTGAAGACAACAAGAGAAGACCAAGTCAAAAACCCTAGTTTATTTGCTATTTAAGCTGTTGTAAGCCCTTGAGGCACCAGAGTTTTTTCTTGAGAGTTAGCTTTTTTTGTATGCAGTTTTTTTTAAGTTCAGTTTTAGTTTTCTATGTTTTAAACTAGCTTTTATGTACTTGTGATTTTTTTGTGAAAATTGAGGTTTAAGTTTCACATTGTTGCCAAATTCTTGTTTCTTTTAAGCTCACTTTTAAGCTAAATTTAAGTCACTCTATAACCTGTTTTAAACTATGATACAAATTTGAGAAAAAATCAAAAGAGAAGGAAAAGTTACTGTTTGATAAGTTGTGGATGAATGAGCAATGATGGATGGCTCTTTGGTTTCTTAGTTAAGCTTTTATAAGCTTTGGGTAGGTTTTAGAGCTTATTTAGGTATTCAAAATCCTGTTTTGAGCAAGGATAAAGGTATGCTTTCTCTTTAAATTTTTGCTTAAAAATTACTGTAGCACTTCTTATTTTTAGCTTATTAATGGCTTATTGTGCTTATTTGTGTTTAGTGATGCTTAAATATGCTTTCTAGTTGCTCTTATTTCATTTACATGCAAATTGCTTAAAACTGCCTAGAATATCTTATTTTTGTTGATTAGCTTATTAGATTTTCAAGTGCTTATTTGTTTATGCTTTTCACTCTTTATTTCTTAATATTGCATGATTAATAGTAGTCTTTAAAATTTTGAGCTTAAATCAGTTTTTTATAAGTTTTAAAATTAGTTTTAAAATATAAAGGGGTGTTTGGGATAAGACCAAAATGGGTCAAAACAGGAGTGGTATGGGTTGGTGTCATAAGGCTAGCTTTAGCTTAAGTTATTGAGCTCTTTTTGAGTCTGTTTTCCAAAGTTTCAAGTTCAAAAAAAGTGTTTTTCAAGTTTTTATTTGTTTTCTTAGGATCTGTTAGTTTTAGAAAAGTTTTATGTGCTTATTTGCTTAAACTTTAGGAAACTTAAGTTATGTGCTAGTTTGTGTCATTTATATGTGTTTAAATCAAGTAGTAAAAGCCTTAGAGTCCTTAGTTTTATTTTACTCATTCTGTCAATATTTTTTTTTTAAGTTTCACAAGTTAAACCAATTAAGCTTTTCATTCCAAATCCTAAAAGAATTGTTTTTCAGTTGATGAATCTTTGTGCACAAGCTCACCTTAAGCAAAGCTTAATATGTCTTAGCTTAATTTTTAATTCTGAGCTTATTTGACAGCTTATTTTAAGCTGTCAAATTAGCTCCCTTTTTTTAGATTATTTACCCTGGTGCTAAGGGGTCGTTTTTAGGCATTCTGTTCTAGCTTATTAGGGGGCCTCAGCCCTAGCTTTTGGCTTTTCTAAAAAGCCAATAAGCTCTTTGATAAGTCCCCTTTGTTTCAGACCTTAAGAAGCCCTTTTTGTTGCTTATTTTTAAGCCAAAATTGTGTCCCTAGGCTTAAAATTTACTCTAGCAGTACTAACTCTTAAGTTAGTACTGCTGAGGGTATTAAGCCAATTTTTGGCTTATTGAGCTTATTCCATTTGCTTATTATTGTTCCTAGTAGTTCATTATGATGGTATGTTGAATTGGTTTGCTTATTTTCTTACTTTTCTTGCTTATTGTGTGTTAACAGCCTAGAAAAAGCATTTTTGCCCTTAAGCTTAATTAAGCTACTGTCTGTTTTAAAAAGCTCTTTTTCAGCTTATTTATAAGCTTTCACAAATACCCGTAGTTATGAAAAATGTTAAGCTCAATGAGCTTAACAAGTTTGTTTAAAAAGTTTTCATAAAAAAAAAAGAGGAGACAAGGGGAAACCCCCGGTGAGCAAACTCGAACCGGGTCTTCAGACCCTCGTACAACCCCCTCTTTTAAATAGACAAGTCTTAATCCGCTGTGCCCTTAAGGGACTTTCTACTTAAGAAGCCCAAGTGGTTTAGTATTTAAAACCTCTTTTTTCCAAACCCTAAAGCTTATCAACTATTTTCAAGCTTTATGTTTTCGAGCTTATTTAATAAGCTCAATTTTGGTTTGCCCTTATTTTTCGTAGGATTAAGTGTTAGGTAAGTATTTTAGTATAGGTTTTTTTTTTATTTTTGGTTTTTTTTTTTTTTTTTTTTTTTTTTTTTTAGTTTTTTTTTTTTTATTTTGTTTTATTTTTTGTTTTTTTTTTTTTCAATCTTTTTAAAAATTTTTAATTATTTTTTCTAATTAATTTAGTTAAAAGTTACTAAAAGATTCATAAAAAAAATTACAAAAATTATCAAAAAAAAATATTTTTCTTTTTTAGAAAATTTTTCTTTTAGTCATATATTTACCGTAGGAAAAATATAAAAAAAAACTTTATTCGTTGGGTTTAAATTATCAATCTTTTTTGCATTTTAAGAACGGGCCTCGGGTACGAATTTTGTCTGACTTCTTTCGTTTTGGTCAAAATCACCCTCCGATTTTTTTTAGTCCTAGTCTTTTACATTCTTCGTTTATTAGTCCCCTAGAGTATTTTAGAAGTAAAAAAAAAGTTGGGTGTAATTTGAAGATTTTTAGGTTTTTGACAACACCTTTGTTCGGATCCCGTAAGCTCATCGTTTTTTTTTTTTCCCGCAGCTTAATTATATCAATTTTTTTAGGTTTTAACTTAATCGTTTTTGTTTGTTTTATTGTTTTAACTTATAGCTTTTTCACACACGCTCGAAGAATCAGTCTCATCATTTAAAACTCCAAATCGTTTCCCGACTGATCGATTTCCCCAGTCTCAGCCTCTTTGGGGAAAACGACCACGGAAACATTCTATACTAACGATCTCCGGTTTTATTGATTGTGATTTTTAAATTATTCTTACTAATTCTATTTAATATTTTTATTATAAATTATAAATAGATAAAAAGGTGGTTTAAGCACAAATCAACTTTTTGGCGCCGTTGCCGGGAGGCTGTGATAACCATTATCGGTGCAGTTTGCTAAGTGTTTTTGAAGTTTGTGAGATATTATCAATAATAAATAAATAAAAAATAAAACAAAAAGTACAAAAAAAATTTTCATTTTCCTTTTTGTAGTAATAAAATTATCATTTTAAAAAAACAAAAAAAAAAAACCAAAAAAGATAAAACATTGTCCTATTTGATATTATCAGATAAAATTCACAAATCTTGTAAAAAAATACAAAAATATAATATTCTCAATGAGGTATTTGTCATAATAACTTCCGTTAACTTTTTTGTGTTTCCCAATTCGAAGAAAAGATTAAAAACCTTGTCTTTTTGTGTCATCCTTAATCTTGGCGAGGTAACGGTTCACCTTTTAAAAAAAGATAAGAACCCCCACCCCCCCCCCAAACAAACAAAACTCTATGAGTGGTAATTAGGCGGTTGTTCCTATGAACTACGACCCCTAAAGTAAAAAGGTCTATAAAATAGCTTCCGCCTATCCTATTCCTTTCGCGTCCTTTGTAGCGTATTATCTTTTTGAAGATTGCCGAGAAGCGTGTCGTTATTAGGTTTAAGGTTTGTCTTCTTCGTTAAATCCGTTTATTTAAAATAATGTGTATTACTTTTTGATAAACCAAAAACAAAACAAAAACTTAGTGTAAATTCCTTTTTAGTGCATGGCGCACGGGATTCGTTCCCCCAGTCTCGTAAGCTTCATAAATCAAACAACAACTAAACCAGCCCCACCTCCTTTTGTGAAAGCCTTCAATCTTAGAAAACATTTGAAAATCAACCTCCTCCCCTTAAGCCTCCTGATGGATGACAACGTACTATGGCTCAATGCTTGAAGCACGCCACCGCGGGTTTTTACGAGGATGCAAACGATGTGCCCGACATCCTGTTCACCTACGGCGGAAAACTTGAGCTTAATCACCGTCTGCTTAACCATCGTTCAAAACAAGCAATTCTTTCGGACATGAACAAAGAAGATCCTCATGCCCACATTCCCGATATTACACAAGATCACTTCACAATGAAGTTCTGAACGTCCACGATACGTCGTAAAAGCTTATGCTTTTTCCTATTTTCCCTTGAGGGGGCAAAGCCCGGATTTGGCTTGAAAAAAAAGAACCACCCTCGAATCGATTCAAAACATTGGAAGATCTTGACTCAAAATTCGACTCATCTCAAATTTTTTTCCCTCCGTATCCTAAAAACCACAAATTCTTCGAAAATGAAATCACGAGATTTTCAAACAAAGATTTGAATGATAACTGTTTAATGAAGCATAGGGATCGTTTAACGATCTTCTTCGTGCATGTCCACAGTCACGATTTTCAGAGCACAACAACCTACGATACAGTTTTCTATAATGCCTTGAACTCTAACGATCAAGACTCGTTAAATTTTCGCCCGCGGGTGGCAACTTTTGGATAAAATATGCCCCTCGTGATTGCTAAAGAAGTCAATTGAAAGCATGTCCAAAGTTTCAAAAATCACGTAACAAACCAGTTCTTCCGAAAGTGATACGAGCACTTTCCACCCCCGGAATCTCTTCCCCGATAGTTGCTTGAGTTGAAAGAATTATGGGAAAGCTTTACTCCTTGATAAGAAAAAAATCAATACTCCTCCCCCTGCTCCTACTCCTTGTCAAAGCGGGTTGAGGAAATTTTTGTTCTTGCGGTGGTGCTCAATATCCTACCAAAACTTGTTCCATCCACTTAACTTTCTGGCAATGTTTATCGAGATAATATCCAAGAATATGTCTCACAAAAAGTACAAGAAGCTCCGCAGCTACTACAACCAAGGAAACACCGGTTATCGAGGCCCTTGATTTCAAATACAAATTTGACCACCCCGGTTTTCCCTCCCCCGTGCAAAACAATTCATGTGCAAAATCAAGGAAAACAATCAAATCGTTAACAACCAAAACGAGGAAATTTCAATCAAGCTCCATCTTTACCAACCTGGTTTAATCAAGGTCAAATCTAAATCGACCTCATGTTTGTTCAACCTCCTACTTATCAAGCTCTCCGCCTCGCCTATCAAGCTCCCCGCTCCTCAGACACAAGGTGGGTCTAAAAAAAACCGTTTGATAGCAAACGTACAAGGCTAATGATGCGGGTTATAGGAACATGCAAAACCAAAATCAAGTTTTGCAAACTCAAGGTCAAAACCTGCAAGCTCAATTGAACAACTTGGTTTACTTACTTTCAAATCAAGGGTTGAAGTATGCTTTAAGTAACTTTATCAAGATGAGAATCCCGGCCTCTTAACTTTCTGGGAACTCTTCTAGTAACACCTAACTAACCCAAGGAGATTAAAGGTATTACCAGCTCCGAATTGGTGTAGCTATACAAGGGACCATGATTCATACATCTTCCTCTCATAAAGTAGTAGCACGTGAACCCGAGGTCACAAAGATATACGATGCCCTCCTACTAATAACGGAAGCAACCGAAGAATCAACCACCTTACCGGTTGTCGCCTATTGGTCCATCATGAATCAATCTTGAGCCCGTAAATTGCCACCAGTAAGTAGCATCAAGGCCTAAACCAAAAAGCAAACAATTTCCATTCTTGCAAGAATAAAAACGATGAAAGAAGAACAGTCGTGAGAATACCTAACGACCAATATTGAGAAATTCTACAAAAATCTTTTAGATATTATAGTTTTTGCGAAATTTGCTTTACGAAATCCCCCTTGATGCTTATTGCCAAAATTCTCCCCGCCTCGACACTAAAAACCTTAAAATCGGAAACAAAGGAAAGAGTTAGTTGAAAATAGTAGCTATGACCCCAATTGAATAGAGAATTTCTCAGCGTCATCCTAAAACAAGTTACCAAAGAAAACTTTGAGAACCCTGACCGATTTCTCATTCCAACTGTGAATTTTCCTGGGTTAAATGTTAGGGAATTTTAGAATTCATAAGGACTTGCAAAACCTGTGAAAGAAAAAGAACTTAAGATGAGATTGAAGACCGTCGTCAATAGTAGTATATTATAGATAGATTTTAAGACTGGTCAAATAATATTTATGATGAGTTGAAAGACTGGTCAAATAGTTATTTTTATGATGAATTGAAGACTGGTTAAACAAGGAATTGAATCTTATCTTAGTCTTGTAAACCCTACTCCCTCTATTATATAAATAGAGGGTAGGGTCTTAGTTTAGATCACCTTTTCTTCACGTGCACGATACACACGTGTAGTTTACACACTTTCCCAACCATGTTGTTAGCTTTTCAAGGTTGTAAAACCCAATCACTTAGTTAAAAGTGATCTGTATTGAATATAGTTGATGGCCATGGTTTGAGTTTACTTGTTCTTATAATAAATAAGGAGACTATTTCCCCTCAGCAAAGTCTTTGTATTGATCATTGCTTCAAAGATCTGTCGATAATTACATCTCATCAAGAAATTGTTGGGAATTTTAGAATTCATGAAGGACTGACATGTGAAAGAGAAAGAACTCAAAGATGATTTAAGAACAGGTCAAATAGTCGTTATGATTGATTGAAGAACTGGTCAAAAAATAGTTATTTTCTGATGATTGAAGTACTGGTCAAATATTATTTTGATGATGATTGAAGTACTGGTTAAATAAAGATTGATCTTATCTTGTCTTGTAAAAAAAAAAAGAATGAAAAAAGAAAATAAATAAAAAATATAAAAAAAAAAAAAAAAAAAAAAAAAATAAAAAAAGAAGGAGTTAGGTCGGGGTGGGTGGTTGGGGTTTGATTTTGTTTATATTTAAAAAAATAAAAAAAAAAATAAAAAAAAAAAAATAAAAGAAAAAAAAAGAAAAAAAAAAATTTTTTGAGAATAAAAAAAAAAAGAAAAAAAAAAAAAAAATAACAAATTAAAAAAAGGGGTGAAAGAAACATTGAGAAAAAAAAAAGAAAATAAAAAAAAAACAACCCTACGCCTACTATTTAATATAAAGCGAGGGGATAGGGGTCTTGTTTAGATCACCTTTTCTTCACTCACATACAAACACGTGTAGTTTACACACAATTTCCACCATTGTTGTAGCATTCAAGGTTGTTAAAAACCCCATCACGATTTATAGATTGAATCGTATTAATATATTGAGGCTTTGTTTTTTATAATTTTTTGGTTGTTTTACTTGTTGCTTATAAAGAATATAAGACTAGTCTCCGCAAAGATTTGTATTGATCATTGCTTCAAAGATCTTTCAATTATTTTTCAATCATCAAGCAAAGTGGTTATTAGAGCCCGTTGTAGAAGGCTTATGGATTGAGAAAGCAAACCTCATTTCTAACACATTTGGTGGTGGTGTAAGAAGAAAATGGCGTACATGAAACATATAGGTAGTATCAAAACCTTCCACCTAAAATTTGGTTGTGAGTCTAAAATTTAATGAACTTAACAAACTAATGAGAATCTTGGATAAACTTTATAATGGATTGTTATATTAAAGTTCAAGCATACAAAATTGCTGTTAAAACATTAGAATCACAACGAGCATGTATCAAAATAATCAGTTAGCCCTATGAGGAAAAGATTAGGGTTTTTGCAAAGAGATTTGGAAAATAACGTCTAATGATTGTAAAAATATTCTCAGAAAAAATCATGGCTGAGATGAAAAATGGAAAAACTAGATTTGCAAGATAAATGTATATAATTCTTTTGTCCAAAGGTATTTTTAATAAATTGGAAAAGAAACTTCTAAAAACTAAGGCTTAAATGATAGATGAATTCTATGTCTGTGAAATCAAAGCTAGGTTTGGGATACAAGGATTATACAGGGCCAAATGAAATTTATTATCCTGAAATGCAAAGTATTTTTGATCCAGAAGAAGCGGATGATAAAACACTTTATTATCAAAACATGTTAGGTTTGTCAAAGAAGGAGGAATGAATGCTGTCCCTCCACCCATCATTGGGATTTCATGCCTATCTCAAAACCAACACTGACATGAATGAATAAAAAATGACATTATGGAGTAAAAATCTGTGAGTCCATTTCCTGCTGAAGAGACTTTGCCCTAAAACCTGCTGTTATTGAACCTAAAACAAGTGAAAATGTCGTGTGTAAGTCTAAGTTAAGTGCTGAATCACCTGAGTTTATTCCTCAATCTGTTTGTTCTAAAAAAATAAAAAGTTAAGAAAACAGATAAACTTAGGAAAGAACAATAAGACCCTCCTAGAGGTAATCCAGAGGAGGATATGGTATGATGGAATCAAAAGTTAGGAGATTAAATTTTGAGTTGTAAAATTAAAGCTTGCTAGTTTTGTGGTAAGTTTTTTGATCACTTGCAGCAGCACCTGTAAACATAAGAAAAAGATGAATAAACAATGGAACAGTTAAACAAATATGGAATAAGTTAAGACAATGTGAATCACCAGAACTTTGTTTCAAAAACCCTTTCCTAAGAAAACAATCTATCTAATTACAAAACAGATGTAGTTTAACAAGAGTGTTAAGGGTACAGATTATGATTTCTTCTAAAACAAAAACAAAGGTTAAGCCGTTAAGAAGCCTTAAGCAAGTGGGTTTGGAAACCAAACAACAACTGTTTTAGAACATGTAATCCAAAAATCGCGTCTAGAGCATCAAAATTTTTACCAAAGATGTATTTAATGTTGATGTCTATGAAGATTCAAGTCGGTTCTGGCTTGGGACTTCCAAAAGCACTAATCCTTTCTTGTCTTGTGTTTCCTGTATATTTAAAAAAAAAAGGTTTATGCTGCTTGTTCAATTCATTCTTGCTGGTTGGGAAAATGTTTCTGCTACTTGTTCTTCATTCCTGCTTTACGTGTTCCTGCTGGTCTTCATTCCTGGTTGAGAAATAAAGAGAGTGAATACCATTTATGTTGCTGATTTTTATGGAATCGTGAAACAAAGGTGCGTGATTTGTGGAAGAAGTAACACACAAATATGGGGACAAGCATTATATTACTGCCTGATTTATTTCTTGGGGTTGTTATATCATAGTCTTTACTCACGATTCGAGATATAGAAGCTCATATGGAATGCGTATATTTGGAAAACGTGTGATGCTGCGTGATATCTTCCATTGGTCTGTTGTATAGTTGGGAATTAGTAATGAGTGAATTGCCCCTTTATATGATTGATCCATCTTAAGATATTTCACATGCATTTAATGTACTCTTAGGGGGCTTGGAATAGTCTTCATACTACCTTACTTGTGCGTTGCCCTGACGGAATATTAAATAGACGGCGGGTTCGTGTAATCCGTTCATGACCTAGAAAATAGTTACACATATCATCACAAGTGTGACAAAGCAACGGGATTAGGAGAAACAATCTAATAAGTAGTGCATGATTAAGTGAATACATTCAATTATTATAAAGTTATCACCAGTAGATTAGATATAAATTAGTTTAGTTAATTGGTTAAACAAACCAACCTCTCAAACAATAGATTTACTCGCTTTCATAAAATATAAAAATACAAAGTTAATCTTCTCTTAACCCCTAGAATTCTGTTAGACCGTGATCAAGCCTTCCCAACCTATTCCCCTAGAGAACGATAACAACCCCCGAGTCTTGTCTATACTACTACAACGGTTAGGTACTCTGCCTAGGCAGTTGTAAAACTTCTTGTAGAAGTCCCTTACGAAAACCGCATCAAGTTTTTAGCGCCGATGCCAGGGAATAGTTAGGTTTTGATCATTGTTTAACTTAGTTCTACTCGCTTGAATCCTTTCAAGTGAGACTTTAATCCCACATATTAGCTTTCTTGTAGTCTATCTTTTTCTTTGTGCCCTTTGTTCGTAACATTTGTAAATTTTTAAATTATAATCCTTTGTGATTCCGCAAATCCCATTTTCTAAACTTTGAACAAAGTATTGGGAACAGATGAGTCAAGATATACCAAAGAAAGTGTCAGAAAAAGTGCAGATTCCTAACTATCATCTTAATACCGACTCACTGCAAGGATATACACTCTATGAATTAGAGATTTATTCTATAAACCACCTGTGGAACACTCGCTGCAAAGACATTAGTCTCCCACCACCTCCTACAGATCTATTAGAGCAGCTAGCTAACAGACTCCTCATGGAAGAGAGAAACTATAATCGGGAAGAGTTGACTCAATTAAAGAATGACTCTGTTCCAAGACTAAAGCCAGCCTCAAAAAGCGAATTTATGATCTCATTATAAATGCTATGAAAAAGTCGGCAAGGAACTTATTATTTGACTACGGCCAAGGTGGAACGGTAAAAACATTCCCTCTGGCAAACACATTCAGTGTCTTTGTTCGTAAGGAAAGATTGTATTTAGTTTGCCAAAAACTATACCTTTCAATGATTCACTTTCGAGTGATGAGGATAGTTTTATACTTATTTAATTGATGATTCTTTGTACCTCTTTGCTTATCATGGTTCGTTGAGAAGACAAGCAATGGACATTGAAGTGTTTGGATATATCCTCCTGGTGCTCAAGCTGAAACGCGATGGAAACTTGAAGGTAACGGAGTCACCGTTCAAGTTTAGGGGAGGATTGTTGGGAATTTTAGAATTCATGAAGGACTGACATGTGAAAGATAAAGAACTTAATGATGATTGAAGACTGGTCAAATAGTATTTATGATGATTGAAGACTGGTCAAATAGTATTTATGATGATTGAAGACTGGTTAAATAAGATTGATCTTATCTTGTCTTGTAAACCCTACTCCCTCTATTATATAAAGAGGGGTAGGGGTCTTAGTTTAGATCACCTTTTCTTCACTCACATACACACGTGTAGTTTACACACATTTCCACCATTGTTGTAGCTTCAAGGTTGTAAAACCCCATCACTATTTTAGAGTGATCGTATTAATATATTGAGGCTTGTTTTGTTTACTTGTTCTTATAAGATATAAAGACTAGTCTCCGCATAGTCTTTGTATTGATCATTGCTTCAAAGATCTTTCAATTATTTCATCTCAACAAGTGGTATTGTTGGGAATTTTAGAATTCATGAAGGACTGACATGTGAAAGATAAAGAACTTAATGATGATTGAAGACTGGTCAAATAGTATTTATGATGATTGAAGACTGGTCAAATAGTATTTATGATGATTGAAGACTGGTCAAATAGTATTTATGATGATTGAAGACTGGTTAAATAAGATTGATCTTATCTTGTCTTGTAAACCCTACTCCCTCTATTATATAAAGAGGGGTAGGGGTCTTAGTTTAGATCACCTTTCCTTCACTCACATACACACGTGTAGTTTACACACATTTCCACCATTGTTGTAGCTTCAAGGTTGTAAAACCCCATCACTATTTTAGAGTGATTGTATTAATATATTGAGGCTTGTTTTGTTTACTTGTTCTTATAAGATATAAAGACTAGTTTCCGCATAGTCTTTGTATTGATCATTGCTTCAAAGATCTTTCAATAATTTCATCTCAACAAGTGGTATCAGAGCCTCGTTGAGAAGCTTTGATTGAGAAGAACACATTTCTACACATTTGGTAGTAGTGAAGAAGAAATGGCGTGCATGAACTTACAGGTACAAAACTGTCCTCTTGTGTTAGATATTAGAAAAAGACTCGGTCACCCCGTGTATTTTACTGTTTTATATAGCTCGTAGTTTTATAGTTTATAGTA